>JBCNYH010000011.1:2262472-2272472 GCA_039654325.1 Tandanus tandanus
AGAGAGAGGAGTGAGGGAGGGAGAGAAAGAAGGAGAGAGGAAAGGAGAGAGAGAGGAGTGAGGGAGGGAGAGAAAGAGAGGAGTGAGGGAGGGAGAGAAAGAAGGAGAGAGGAAAGGAGAGAGAGAGGAGTGAGGAAGGGAGAGAAAGAAGGAGAGAGGAAAGGAGAGAGAGAGAGGAGTGAGGAAGGGAGAGAAAGAAGGAGAGAGGAAAGGAGAGAGAGAGAGGAGTGAGGGAGGGAGAGAAAGAAGGAGAGAGGAAAGGAGAGAGAGAGGAGTGAGGGAGGGAGAGAAAGAAGGAGAGAGGAAAGGAGAGAGAGAGAGGAGTGAGGAAGAGAGAGAAAGAAGGAGAAAGGAAAGGGAGACAGAAAGAAGGATTTCTTTAAACTTATTAAAGCCTCTGACACTGTGAATAATCTCTGTATTATTTCATTAAAGACTATAATGAAACACATTTGGACAGGAAGTGGTTGTACACGAGGACCTGGGGCAACCTGAGGTGTGATTTTATTTATTTTCATATGTATACCTTCTCTCCCAAAAACATTACAGACCAAATGATTTTAATGAATTCTGCCATGACCTGATGATCTTTAAACAGCAGAGTGACTTTGCAAACTGATGCAAATCTTTCTGAGGTCGGATCCACTGAGCTCTGAAAATGTGAATATAAAATTCAAACCACTGACTCATAAACATGAGCACACGGGACGCTAACACTGTGGTTTATAGCTAGGCATTATTCCCACAGTGAGTTAAATAAAATTACATATAATAAGCGCTAAATAAGAAGCGCACAGCAGCGTAGTGGTTAGTGGTGGTTCTGTGTCAAGTTTGCATGTTCTCCCTGTATTTGTGTGGGTTTCCTCCAGGTACTCTGGTTTCCTCCCACAGTCCAGTGACAAACATTGCGCTAATTCCAAATTGCCCCTCGGCGTGAGTATGAATGGTTGTACGTGTGTTGGCCCTTTGATGGACTAGCAAGCAGTTCAGGGTGTACCCCGCTTTCACCAAGAGTCGGCTGAGATAGGCTCCAGCCTGTTCGCATCCCTAGTAGGATTGAGTTGTTCAGCAAATGAATGAATCTGCTAAATAAAAACACTGATGTTTCTGTTCTGAATAAACGAAGTACTTGATACGGAACACAGAAGTGTGTCATATAGTTGCTGGAGTAACGGTCCTCTCTCTCTCTCTGTCTGTCTGTCCATTTGTCTCCCTGTCTATCTCTCTCTCTCTCTGTCTGTCTGTCTCTCCATCTGTCTGCCTTTTTCTCCCCGTCTGTCTCTCTCACCGTCTGTCTGCCTCTCTCTCACCGTCTCTCTCCCCCTGACACTCTCCCCCTGACACTCTCCCCCTGACACTCTCCCCCTGACACTCTCCCCCTGACACTCTCCCCCTGACACTCTCTGCCTCCCTCCCAATCTCTGTTATTTGTAAGCTTGTGTCTATGAAATCTTTTAGGCAAGTCGAACTGTCCCATGACACGACAGAAGCAGCTCGTTAAAGGAAGCTGTGCTAGTCCTCCCCATGTGATAAACATGACTGTGTTCGGAGAATCATTTCTGAATAAAATGAAACGACTGATGTGTTGCCTCGTGCATGCCCACTCTCTTTATCAAATGTAGGAATTGATGTTAGAGGACATTACCAGTACTGGGAAGCCCTTCCACATCTCTTTCATTTCGTAGAGCCAGGGTTTCTGCGTACACACACACACACACACACACACACACACACACAGACACACACACAGAGAGAGAGAGACATTTACATTTATAAAACTGAGCAGTTGAGGTTTAAGGGCCTTGTTCAAATGCCCTACAGTGACAGCTTGGTGGTGCTGAAGCTTGAACCCGGAGCCTTAACAACTGAGCCACCACTGCCCCTTGATACAGTTGTACACATTTATACAATGAGGACTCTCTGATTCCAGGCAGGGTTAAGATGTACTCACGTCAATGAGAGCAGCCAAACCAGCAAGGAACGCAAGAAGGTAGAACATAAACCTCCAACTGTAGGAACACACAGACAGATCCTCAGAACCTTCTCAGCCGTCGTGTAAACGGAGCTTTAAAGACATTTCCTTTTATACTTCAAGTTAGCTACTAATACATCGTTATTCATTTCTAGATTTAAAATAAATTACAGTACTACAGTTTAAATTGCTCATCCATCCACGGAAACACAGAAAACTTGAGCATGCACGGCTATTCACCCCATAAACTCAGTACTTTGTAGTATTTTGTACCCTTTTCAGCCTAAGTCTCTTAGGGTATGTCTCAATGAACTTGGCACATTAATGCACTCCTTGCCCTGGTCTGTGGGTTTCGGTTTGTTGTGGCGCCATATTCTTTCCATTTATGATGATGGATTTAATGGAGCTCCATAGGAGTGTCAAGGTTTTGGACTCTGAGGTTTTTCAGAACAAGATCATTATAAAAACCTTCTGCAGTTATTTCACCACGGATGAAAAGTGTGTGTGTGTGTGTGTGTGTGTGTATGTATATAGGCCTCTGTACACCAATATTTATATATTAGATACTACTGTATAGTAGATATTCCATTATAAATCCAGCTGTTTCCACCTATAAAAGTCATGTACAACATTAAAGAGTAGCGGTATTGTTCATCCTTACAGCATGATGTGTGTAAATGTAATATGTATAAGTGATACAGACACTTATTTTAACATAAGTGACCATAAAAAGCACAAAACTGGGTAATTTTATCCCGTGGGTTTCTAGCAGAGGCTGAACCAATGGTTAGCAGGCGTTTTTCCCGGAAGTGCCGTGAACTCGTTGGGCGGGGCTGTCCAGTGCAAGTAAACAAGCAGATCTATTCAGTGAGTGACAATGAGGTGATAAAAAAAAACATGTTCAAGAAGTAACATGGAAACAATTTGGAGGAGAAGGGTGTAAATGGAGAGCTATTTGGACCAGAGAGGGAGGAGTCTCTTGTGGAGACGGTGAGACGTCACATTCTAGTGACTCTGAGGACGAGAATGCTGCCAGAGATGAGCGTGACGGTGAATCCAAAATGGTTTATGCAGCTAACGTTTTGCCGACTCGGCTTTCCCGTCGTCAGTTGGGTTAAGAACAAAAATAAATGTTTTCCGCGATTTCTGCACTTGTTGTTTGTGCAGCTCAGCACTGGACCATAATGTGTTATGATGCACGGGGTCAGTGACGCAGCCCAGCTGAACAGCCAGTGATGAGGGAAACATGTCTCTGAGCATGCCCAGTGTCGCAGCACTTGCATGGACTTTGACAAGGTGCAAGGACTGATGTCGCTGGAAGGAACCGCTGATGTCCTACATGATTGTTTTAAATAGCTAGTAACAATAATCAATTTAATCTTTATTTTTATTGAAAAAAAAAACAAGGTCATGTGACACTTTCACACAGCTGGACCTTATTTAAGTAATTTTGTGATTTCTGAAGGTAATTGGTAGCAGCAGATCTACCATACATATGCATGTACCACCTTTCAGTTTTTCATTTTTTTAGAATTAAATAATAATAATAATAATTTCACTTCACCAGTTCGGACTGTTTTGTGTCGGTCATTTACATAAAACCAAAGAATTTTTATTTTAATTTAGCGTACAGGTTCTAAGGCAACAAAATAGGAAAAATTACTTTTTGGTCTCTGGTGAAGAAAGTTTATAAGCATGAACTAAATAATTCAACCAGCATTTTTTAATCGTTCTTTTATTTTTCTCACGCAGCTCTTCCTTCCACATGATGGCTACCAACCAGGGAGGGCAAAGGTCACCACATCCATCCTCCAAGTCACATAGGACATGGGATCGTATATTTTTCAAACTGATATTCATGCAACATCATGAGCTCAGCAGTCTTGATTGGCTAATGTTGCTGTGATTGGCAGGGAAGAGAGCGTATGCTATTCCTCCCTCGCGCCGTGAGAGTAGGGGCAATAAAATCCTGGTTTATTTTCCTGGTAAAAATAATATGCCCAACAATTGCTCTTCACTGCAATCTTTAACCAATGTTTATATAAATCGGCATACTCAGTGAACACCGTGTCCACAAAATCACTACTTGCCTTATCTTTAATAACGTGCAAATATTTAGTGGAAACATGACTCCATTTAATAAATATCGCTAATTTTAAATTTCGCACCACCAGCGCTCTGACTTAGCTTTGAGAAGTTCTGGCTTCTGCGTGTGACGTGAGCAGGGGGACGCACTCAGCCTGAACGATCATTAGCATGCTAGTATTTCCTATGCAAAGTGAGCACAGAGTGAGCACAAGGATTTCGGTATACGCATTCTTAAGATCTTAAATTTATCAACAGCTCAAGTCCTGGTTCAGTGCTCATGCCTTGAAGTGTTGCAGCAAAACATCACAGGAGGGTGTTAGTTTATTCCGTTTTCTGTCCTGACCCAGACGAAAAAGAAACGCATGATGAATGGATTAGGAAGTTAAACGAACACGGACAGACTGGAAAGCTCCCAGCATAGAGACCATTTTACTGCCTCAGTGTGAAATGGCTGCAGGTTTGACAGCAGTCATGCAACCAGCACTGATACAGGCGTCAACAGTAACACCGCTACGTTCAGAAGCTTCCAACAAGCCTGAACGGAAAAGGGCAAGAAATCCAATCTATTTCATTTAAAATAAAAACCGTCAGAGACACATCACTATACATTAGAGCTCAGTAAATAAAGCACGCTGCTTAAAGTGTGTAATGTGCCTCTTATAGTCCTAAATCTCAATCAGGGATCTACAGATCTCAGCTCTATACAACAATTTATTTAGAGATAGCTGATTTCATCTCTATTAACTTTAGAGTTGGTGCAAGAGCTCTTAGAAAGAAGCCAGAACACAGAAACACACACGCACGCGGTTATTCGGTTATTCAGTTTAGCAAGCCACTGATTAGCTGAATCATATTTTTAGATAATTAAAAGGTCCAAAAATTTAAATCCGTGTTCTCCACTCGCCATGTACTTGTTAACACACGACACTTCCCCCATATACGTCATCAGCCCGTGACTTCCGGGTTTCTAAACTTCTTCTGTTCGAGTGGGAATTACGAGTTTTAAAAAGCACCATTATATAAATACCTTTTCACTCATCCGATGGTGAACAGTTTTCTTTTTATATGTAGAATATACATAAAATATAAAAATAGCAGTGAAATATCTTGACACTGGGACTTTAAAGGTAGCGGTTTGTACAGTTCAGTAATCTTAATTCCAATTCTCCAGGATTTATTTTTCCCACAACCCTTCTGCCTGTTGTGTATAAATATTGCTTGATGTGTGGTTGGATTACAGAAACATGGTTTCTGGCTCAGCGCACTTGACACTGCATTACCCAAAATGATTCCGACCCCCTGATGTAACGAAACAGGTGGTCAAAACACTGAATTTCATCTTCACGCCTACTGACCCGGCATCAGTCCCATACACACTCCACTGTGTATCCGAAAGTGAACTCCTCTGCCTCAGTGCCTCGTTTCTGCATGGCCTAAAGGGCTTACGTTTTTCTGAGGAGGTATTTTTTCTGTCCTGATCATCAATGAAATCAGACAAAACCACCCTCTAATCTCTAATCTGACATGTACTGGATATGGAAGGTCAAAGCCTGAAGATTTCAGGAGTCCGAGAGTTCTTAATGGTTTAATAGCTCTTTTATCACCTGTATGTAAACACTGCATTAGCGAAGTGCACGTTTTTCACGCACCTTGCTTCCCTGAACTTCTTGAGCTGGTTGGGTCTCTCCTGGTTGCGCCGTCTCCGGAACCACCTCTGCACCTGCTGCTGGGAATAACCTGTCTGTTTACTTAAACTCTCCACCATGCTCTGCAGAGATACAAAAAAACAAAACAAACAAACAAACAAACAAACAAACAAACAAACAAAAAAAGACGCGTGCTGTGAAACATGCTGCAAATAATAACAATAATAATAAACATCATAATAATAACAACAAAACAATAATAATAGTAATCATAATAATAACCACATTTTAGTAAATGAAAATATCCACAGTATAAACATTAACAAAAAAATATAAACAACACAAAAAAACAAATATAAGGGTAACACTTCCTTTTACATTCCCCTATTTGGTAAATACCACCGAGTCATATGTTCATATGTAGGTGAATACAGAGACACTGTTTTGTATTTAAATACTTATTAGCTTTGATTACAATTAGTGTTGGGATTGGACAGTGAAAGGCTATGGGGGCAACTGTGGCCTAATGGTTAGAGAAGCGGCTTTGGGACTGAAAGATGTGAGGAGTGAGCTGCACCTTCCCTTCCTCCACATTCATGGCTGAAGTGCCCTTGAGCAAGGCACCTAACTCCCAACTGCTCTCCGGGCTCCCCAATGTGTGGCAGCCCACTGCTCCGACTGTGTGTGCGTGTGTGAGTGTGTGCTCACTTTGGATAGATTTAATGCAGAGGCAGAAATTTCCGTCGCTGGATTAATAAAGTATCGCAAAAGCTCTGACTGTTCCAAAGCCCTGACACTGGAGACTCCTTTCACAAAGAGTAATTAAACATTCTGCTTTACACTCCAAGTTGCCATTACAGATGTTCTTTATTAAAGAGCAACACCACCATGTTTACAAGCTTTTATCGTTGTATCGTTGTATAAACTGCCGAGATGTTTTATACCTGCGTTGGATGTTTACTCGTGGTGCAGAAGTACGACTCCAGTGTTGGATTGGGTGCTGCCCTCACTCTCACCTTCTCCTTCACTCCCATCGCCGAGGCCAGCCGAACTGCCACGGTCCTATAAATTCACTACAAATTAATACCAAAGTCCTTCTCTCATACAGTATTGTCAGGGTTATCACATCCTTTTCATAATAAAGCTGAGGGAAACAAAAGGAAAATGAACAGGAAGGATGTTATCTCATATGTGTATAAAAGTTACTGTACACACACAACTGTTTCTGTGATCCGGTGCTTTTTAAATACTGTGTGTGATCTAATCAGGCATCAGCACACAGTACTTACATCATCCACTCTACCAAAAGCTTGAGACTGATTTTATTTAATGTCGTACTTTTGCAAGTGCATTTGGTTGGGTTGCAAAGTTCCACCAATTTGTAGTTGGAAACTTTCCTTGGGGAACTTTCCATTAACAGGAATTTAAAAGTAGTTATTATTTAAAAAATAATAATAAAATGTTGCATTATCTTGGTTAAAACACGCAGATTTAATGTAAATGCTGTTTAATTTCTAGATATATTATTTATTTAATTTCTAGATATATTATAGCATAAATAAATAACTCCGAGATAAATAACTCAGTTGGCTTTTTTTAAATTTGGATTTAAAGTGTTTGCATGCATGTCTGCAGAACAAACTTAAAAGTTCATATATGATGCAGCTTGTATAAATTACCACAAATTTCCCATATATTCCCAATCATTTCTAAGGAAATTCCCAATTCTACTTGGAATTTTCCAGAAATTCATAAAATTGAACATTGAATAATGTTTCTGTAAAAATAAAATAAGTACCAGAAATGCTCCACGCCTTCGCTACCCTAATTTGAAATAAGGGACACTACAGCAAGTCCCTCATTGTTGCACAATAAACCCGACAGGGGGATCAGGACCAAGTACACGGTGCAGGGGTCTCATGTCACCCTTACGGTGTTTATTTGGCGATAATGTCCGGCTCGCTGTACATCATCACTCTTATTAAACGCCTACCAACTAAATATTGACTGAACTTATTTTATTGCTTTCATTAATGAGGCTCATCATAACAGTCTGTTATACATAGCAATGGTCTGTTCTAAAGAAATGACACACCAGGATCAGAATTAAGTATTTAAATATACAATCCATTTTCCATGCAGCCAGTTGAAGGGGTTCGATTTTAAGCACACAGGATGTTCCGCTACACTGATAACGTACAAACATGTCCATCTTGACGAACCTCTCAAATATCTGACGTATGATAAGGAAGCCCAGGGCTATTGGGAGGGTAACCCAGAGGTCAGAGCCTTTGGCGTAGACGAGGCCATCACGATCCTGCAGGTCAGCCCATCCCAAACCTTCTGGAAACCACAAGCGCTCGTTCCAGAACCACTCACTCAGTGTGGACAACATAGTGCTGCAGAGAGAGAGAGAGAGAGAGAGAGAGAGAGAGAAAGTGAGTGAGAGAGTGAGAGAGAGAGCGAGAGGGAGGGAGCAAAAGAGAGAGAGAAAGAGAGAGAGCAAAACAGAGAGAGAAAGAGAGAGAGAGAGAGACATCTGATTAACTTTTATTGGTAACAGTAGTAACACTGGAAACCTTGACCTAAAATCTCTCACTGATGTAAAAACGCTACGTTGGCCAACAAGTAATCTAATCCAACAGATCATGTGTTTTGTAAATTGGTCATCCATTAGGATATTTATCACCCGACCATTTCAACACATACAAAAAAACTACACGCAGGACAAGAGCTAAAGAGAAATGAATCCCAGAATAAATACAGAAATATTCTAGAATAATAGAATAATATAATACAGTAATAACAGAGAAAATAACACACACACACACACACACATGTATATAAACACACAATCTGTATTTAAATACATTTCAAATATACATTTCCATATTTATTTTTTGAAAAACTGTTATCCAAAGTAATGTTTAAATGGATGTATTTTGATTTAAATGTTTATTTACTAATTTGTGTATTTATGTGGGTTCCGCGTCGGTGCTCCCGCAGGGTGAAGTAGTTACACTTGCAGTAAGGCGTGCGTGTCCTCTAGTTGGTGCTGTTCTGTTTTTAACAGTGGCAATACTTCTCCGTGTGCGAGTTTTCCTCCGATCGTGTTACACTGCCCAGTGATGATCACATAGAGATGCAACACCAGGGGGGTTTAACTGGAGTGTGGGACAGAACCAGCTCAATAAGTAACAAGGACTTTAATGTGGGTTGGTCGGCTCTCACTTCACATCCCAGTAGGTGCGATCAGTACTCCACCAACAGAAGAAAGAACCTGAATGGAATTCTTCTGCCGTGAATAAAGTCAAGGGTTCGGATGATATCCTCCTGGTCTTTGTACAGAAGCACAGCAGAGTTCTTACACCCTCAACCAAAAAAATCTGAATGAAACCAGAACTCGACAGAGATGTCCCCACCGCCGACATTCCCAGACTTCTCCTTAATAATTTCTACTCCAGCCATATCCTTAAAACTAAATACATCAAAACAGGAAAGAAGCGACTGACTAATATCACGCTAACGGGAATTCAGACCGCTGCACTGCCGGCAGAAATTGTAAAAATATGGCCTCAAGATACCGGACATGGCCGTGAAATAGCTATTTCTTGGCTTTTTTTTTTTTTCTTTGCTGTGACTTTGATCTAAATCGAATCAGTGCAATTCTTCGCTGGTTACGATCATCATTCGCCATCCATCCTACAAATCAAACCCACACACAGATATTGCGGTAATGGGAATCTCAGGCGGCTGGATGAACAACCTGAAAATGATTCAGTAGAAGGGTTAATATAATGAAAGCCAAGACTGGACTGTTTAAAAAAAATAATACCCACAATACTGCAACATGAAATAAAAAGAACTCAAACTTTTTTATTTGTGGGTTTTTTTCCTACTCGAGTTACTGAAGTTGCTGGTCCACTTTGAAGATGACTGTGAGAGACAGTTACAGTTCTGTAGGAAGGTGGAATCTAGGTACAACTAACACTAAAGTAAACCTAGTCAATTCCACAAAATAAAAACAGAACTTATTATGCACTTGTATCACTAAATAGAATAAAAATAAATGACTGAATTAAAGATGATTTTAAATCTGTACTAATGCTAAGTGGTGGAGGCCACATGTTAAACAGATCACACAACATACCACAACATCCCAGAAAAGCACAGCGTGTTTCCCGAGGTGCGCAACAGAAAAGTTCGAATCCCATGTAATGACAAAGCCATCCCAAGAAAGATAATAGTTCAAGATCTCATTAAGAGATGGCATTAATGCTCTTCCCTGTCACTC
>JBCNYH010000011.1:2332107-2349989 GCA_039654325.1 Tandanus tandanus
GTGTGTGTGTGTGTGTGTGTGTGTGTGTGTGTGTGTGTGTGTGTGTGTGTGTGTGTGTGTGTGTTGGCCCTGCAGTGGACTGGTGAGCTGTTCATAATGTACCCTGCCTTCACCCAGAGTCGGCTGAGATAGGCACCAGTCTCCCCGCAACCCTAGTAGGATTAAGATGATTAATAAATGATTGACTGATTTCAGATGAAGCCAGGAATGGAACTCGATCGGCTTTTTGAACATAGTGAAACATTGTGGAAGTTTAATGCTAATACGTGACTTATTATTTGAGTTATTCTGGTGAACCCGTTAGACTGGAAGAGGACTGAGGAAAGAGAACTTCAGTAAAACCGAGGAAGACCCCGCCCACCCTTACAGATGGGTGTTTTTAAGAAAACACACAACACACCCAAACACAAAACCTCCAGGGTACTGAATCGACTCGGAACTCTCCAAACGATGAACTGCTATGTGCAGGATTTACACTTCAGTTCTTTGTACACACCGTGACCTTTCCTTTAATCTCAGAAACCAAGATGGACGATTTCATTTAACGAGTTAAAAAAAAAAAAAAAACACTGTTCCTTTTTTTTGAAACGTCCACCAAAATGGGAACACAGCATCAGAATTTGCATGTTTCCAATGAGAGAAGGGACATTTGATCCCTGTGGAGGGAAAACAGCGCGCGCGCGCACACACACACACACACACACACACACACACACACACACACACACACACACACACACACACAGGTTAGAACAAATAAATTTAGTCTAAAGCACTGACCATCTCTTAAAATGGCCCACATCTCTGATACACACTTTACTGTAGGATGTATAATGTTACTAACAGCAGGTCTTCCCTGAAGTTCTCATCACATCCACATTCAAACGGCAGCCAGTGTTTATTCCAACATCATTACTAACCTCATAAATCCTGTCAGACACCTGGAAAAAACCCCGACGAGGTGATCGAGGTGGTGTGTGAATGCTGCCTAATGGACATTACGATTGGCCTGCTAAAGCTATAATGTTTATACATTTCTAATTCAGGGTGACCCAATAAAACCTCCCACATTTTAAAGGTGAATTAAAGAGAATTAAATTATTATTTTCACGCATGAAACTTCATTCAGTAGAGTTTTTATTCATCATGATTTAAAGATGATCCTTCAAATGGTGGTCATCGTCTATACGGTCTTAGAGATGATTTCTGAAGGCTGCCATGGCTCGACGGGTCGTGTCGGCTGGGACAGCGGCGATCTCCTGCTGAATAACAACCGTAAGGACTTCAAGAGTTTGGGGTGGATGAGTACACACTCGTGATTTAAGGTAGCACCACAGAAAAAAAAAACTCACAAGGGGCGGAATCTGGGGAAAGGGCCGCCACCTGACATTACCACGCGACAAAATCACCCGACCCGGAAACATTTCCCTCAGCACTTCCAATGATCTTCAAGGTGTGTGTGTGTGTGTGTGTGTGTGCCGTAGCTCCATCTTACTGAAACCCCGTATCCACTTCTTCAACATCAAGGGGTTCAAGTTGAGGCCACCAACAGACCTCAGCACCGCCTCTCCTGCATCACTAAGATTCATGTGTGTAAATAATAATTGTATTACCTTTAACCTTATTTTATTTACCTTTGGAATGTGGGAGCTGTTTTAGGGTCACCCTGTCTAAAGCAAGTTTGGTAACTGTACAGGTTACCTTGAATTACAAGAAGGTGAAGACTGTGCGCTCTGGACGCCGCTCTGTTACCGGGCAGACCGAGTTCTGGTAGATCAGGGACCGTCCATGGGCTCAGCTGGAAGTGATAAAAAAAAAGGAAAACATGGGCTTGAGAAAACAAGCTGTGTCAACTGAAAAAACCTTAATATGTCTGAAAAGATCTTGCAGGATGAATGTCATGGGAGCTGTAAAAAAATAAAAATAAATAAAAGGCTGTCATATTGTTTGTTCAATGTATATTACACTTATTAATCAATTCACTCCACACTGAAATGAACTACATTGTTTCCCCCCTCCTTTCTCGAACACATGGAGTTCCACTGCCTTTAAATTCAAGTGAGGCGTGTTTATAATGCTCTGGAATCAGCATCTCTCTGCTGTCCAGTAATCACTGGGAAGACATGGCTCCTCACTGCTGATTGGTTGAAACCTGGCCTAACTCTAACCAATTACAGATATGAACAGTGTGACAAAAGGAAGACGTGGGATTCTGTGGCAGTCGACTGGAAATGTGTGGAACTGGGCAGTTTTCGTTCTCATTATTCTTTAAAAAGCTCAGGGTACAAAGAACATGGGTGTGTATGGAAGACTCGTTCATTCATCTTCAGGAAGGGTCGTCTTTTTAAAATGATACAAGGGACCCCTTTAAGTAGCTCCTGCATACTTTATGCCTGTCTCTTGTTTATTGTTGTATAGAGGAAGAGTCGTCCCAGCTACACTACTGATATCTTTTCTCAATTTCGATAAATCGTGTTATCAGAGGAAAATATTGCTCAGATTTTGACCGAGTACAGAATTCAATTCTCTCCACTGTAATAAAAATAGTAGCTTTTACCCGATACAATTCTAAATTGCATCCTAATTACTAACTAACTTTTACTTTTGGAGGGGTATTTTCATACAGTCTAGAAAGATGTTCTGCTGCTTGTAAGCTCTATTTATAATCTAAGTGGCTCTGTCGGGATCCTTTGTATGGCAAAAACGTCTTCTCCGGAAAGTAGGCATTACATGTGGAGGACAGAAGTGCCTTTTTCAGATGTTAATTGCTTTTTCTAAAGCAGAATAGTACTGTATAGCTTGCTGAAAAATATAATTGGGATTGGATGTGAAATACTTTCTGTACACATCAGCTTGATAATCATGTCCGTCAAAAAGGGTCTTCTCCGGAAAACCACAATGATTGTCACTGATGCTGTTGTTACTGCAGTTAATAATTTATACAACTAATGTTGCATGAAACCTGCTCAGATAATGTGTTTAGTGAGCTTGTAATCTTAATGCTGTGAATTCATTACAATTCTGATACACTACAAGCAGATGTAGTTATTCTAGAGACCCGGTACCTGTTATACTTTCACCCGGTGTAATTTAGACTCCATTAGACCTGGAGCTCTGATACGTCACACTAAATATTCTAGTCTCATATGGTGTCGACTGGCAACAAGAAACCACAACAACTAGGAGTTTTATTTTTGAGCTGCTGTGAACCCAAAAAGAATACCCTGATTGTCAAACAGCCCAGAAATGCTTTGTTCTGCTCGGGGTCACTGGGACTGAAATAACTCATTGACGCTCACATGTAAATGTGAAGAACTGTAAAGATTCTGTTCCCAGATTCCACATTCACTTCACAGCAAGAAGGTCCTGGGTTCAATTCTTGGGCTCAGGGCGTTTGTGTGGAGTTTGCATGTTCTTCCCGTGCTTTTCCTCTGGGTTTCCTCGGTTTCCCCCCACAGTCCAAAAACATGCACAGTAGGCTGACTGGCTGTTCCAAATTGCCCCTAGGTGTGAGTGTGAATAGTTGTATGTGTATTGCCCTGCAATGGCCTGGCGAGCTGTTCAGGGTGTACCCCACCTTCGCCCAGAGATGGCTGGGATGGGTGCCAGCCTCCCCGCGATGCTAACTAGGATTAAGCGGCTTAGAAAATGAATGAATAAACCTTGATCAAACATCCTTGGAATGGTGGCGTAGTGGTTAGTATATCCACCTCACAGCAAGAAGGGTTCGAGTCCCAAGCTCGACAAGGATGTTTTTGTATGGAGTTTGCATGTTCTCCCCGTGCTTTTGTGGGTTTCCTCAGAGTACTCCGGTTTCCTCCCACAATTCAAAACACATGCACATTGGGCTAACTTGCTGTTCCAAATTGCCGCTAGATGCGAGTATAATATTTGGGTGAGCTGTTCAGGGTGTGCCCAGGGTCGGCTGAGATAGGCTTCATCCTCCCCGTAACCCTAATAAAAAGGATAAAGAGGTTCGTAAAATAAAATGACATGGACGCCCGAACAACACACCCTGATGTCTTGGATGAACATCCAAGGGGCAGTCGTAGCCTAATGGTTAGCGAAGCGGCTTTGGGACTGAAAGGTCGCTGGTTCGATTCCCGATCCAGCAGGAAAAATATGTGGTGGTGGGGGAGTGAGCTGCACCTTCCCTTCCCTTCCTCCACCTTTATGGCTGAAGTGCCCTTGAGCAAGGCACCGAACCCCCAACTGCTCTCCGGGCTCCCCAATGTGTGTAGCAGCCCACTGCTCTGAGGTGTGTGTGCTCACCATAGATGGGTTAAATGCAGAGGCAATAAATTCCCTTGCGGGATTAATACAGTATAGTAAAATGAAAAACATCCCATTAAAGATGCAGTCCCAATTTTCCTCTCATAAAAAGTCTTCTGGGAAGGCTTTCCACTGGATTTTGGGGCGTGGCTGTGGGGATTTGTGTTTAGATTAGCGTTATTGTGGACGTCAGACACTGATGCTGGGACCCTGAGGAAGCCTGGGGTGCCGTCGGTGTTCCAGCTCATCCTATAGGTGTTCAGTGCTCAGGGTTGAGGTCGCTCACTTTGTACTCAGGTGTGTCGTCATGCTGGAACAGGGTTTGGCTCTCTTAGTTCTAGTGAAGGGAAACTGTAATACTACAGCATACAGAAACATTCTATACAATCATGTACCAACAGCTTGGAGAAGAGCCATGTACGGGTGTGCTGGTGAGGGTGCACATACTGTTGGCCACAGAGTTTTCTTTAAAGGAATTTGTGTTAACTAAAAAAAACAGCAGGGAACAGGAGCCCAACCAGTACTAAATTACTGAAGTACCTTCTTGCTGTGAGGCGAACATGCTAACCACTACGCCACCGTGCCGCCCTAGAAGAAAATTTATTCCTTTATTTTCTGAACCACTTAATCCAACTAGGGTCGCAGGGAGGCTGAAGCCTATCTCAGCCAACTCTGGGCAAAGCCATGGTACACCCTGAACAGCTTGCTAATCTACTGAAGGGCCAACACTCACACACACAACCAATCACACTCACATCTAGGGACAATTTGGAACAGCCAATTGGTTTAAGTGTGCATGTCTTTGGACTGTAGAAGGAAACCGGAGTACCCGGAGGAAACCCACACAAGTACGAGGAGTACATGCAAATTCCAAAGAGAAATGCCCTTGCCAAACCCGGGACTCAAACCCAGGACCTTCTTGCTGTGTGCGCTAACTTCTACACCACCGTGCTGCCAGTGCCAGAATTTATTTTAATAGATGAACGACTCGTCACACTTCCTGACCAGAGTTTCGTTTCATCTAAACGTCCTGATGCAGGTTAGTTCCTGTTTGTATTTACACTACAGCAGCTATAAAACAGTCATTCTTTCCCAGGCTCTCTTTTTCACTTCCTCAAAAATGAATCAACACCTTCTGACCAATCAGGTTCAAGAACTCAACAGCACTGCGGCATGAACGTCTCGAAAATCTGAGCTACAACAGGTAAAACTAATCACTACAATAAATGGGCTTAAAGCGTAATTCCCTACAGCTCACTGACGGCCAATGATCCTCGACGTTTGTGTGAAATGATGATGACACTGATGAAGTTTAAATATGTTTTATTTCAGTAGAATCTACAGAATGAGGTCTTCTGTCATTTACACGGCAAAACAACAGCATCCCAAAACAAAAGTAGAATCTTTTAGTACATTTTAGTATTTCTATTTATTTCCATTTAACAAAATTCCTTACCCAGAGTGACTAACAGCACTATTACAAATGCTAGTGTACAGTGTGTTCATTATAAAACAAAGCACTAGGTGACAGCTAGCAAGAACACCAGCTTTCATCTCCACCAAACGTGCCAGTTGTAAAGTTCCATTAAGGAAGAAAAGTTCTCTCAGACTCAGCCGGTGCCCTCACTATACCCAGACTCCAGCCATGCAGTCACATATACAGTCAAACACACAGGCTGGTCCTGCTAACCTCTCAGTGTTTACTCTACACCATGTCCCATTGATTGTTTTTTGCTTGTTTTCAGTTGTAGTGCAACATGAAACCCCCCATCACTGCGTCCTCTCTTTCCACAGCGCGATAGGGAAATTTCAGTGCTGCTGTTCCTGTGCACGTTTATCACTGGCTTGTGTTCCATCAGCACTCTGACGTAATGGGACGAGAACTCGGTCCACTCCATTGGCCATGTCTTCAGCAATGAATAAGACCCGACACTCGTTGCTACGGGAGAGGGAGTTTATTCTCTGCACAGATTAAAATGGACTGAAATCTTGTGTAAATTCTCTTTATATGCTAATAGGTAGTGTGTTACTGAGGCAGTGGGTCATTCTGGACAAACACTGGATTACAGCGTGTAATCTCCATGGCATTGGTGCTCCAGTTGGTCAGTTGGTCAGGTCGAGGCTCAGCAACATTAATGTGGCAATAAAATGAAGTCAGCTGATGTACTGAATGAGCAGCTTCCAACACTGGATGAAACTAAATGTTATGTTACTTAAGTTTGTTGAAGCAATGGCATGGAGATTAGGTGCTGAGATAAAGGCTAAAGGCTCTCCAAAAAATATTAGTGTGTGATTTTTTATTTTGGCTGGACAGTGTGTGTGTGTGTATATATATATATATATATATATATGAAATCAGTACATCTGTACAGTCCATCACTTCACGTGTTGCGACAGTTACAAACGTTAGTTGTAAAAAATCTAATTTATCAAACACACAAAACAAGTGTTTATGATTGTTATACTGTATTAATCCCTTAAGGAAAATTTGATGTTGCATTTAACCCAAAATAAGAACACACACTCGGAGCAGTGGGCAGCCACACTGCAGCACCCAGAGAGCAGTTGGGGGTTAGGTGCCTTGCTCAAGGGCACTTTAGCCATTAGGGGGGAGGAAGGGGAAGGTGCTGTTCACTCCCCCCACCACCACACATTTTTCCAGGCGGTTCGGTAATCGAACCAGTGACCTTTTTGCACCAAAACCGCTTCTCTACACTTTAGGCCACAGTTGCCCCATAAGAATTCCTTTTCAGTTTATGGAATTGCTTGAAAATTAGTTTTAAAAGTGAATGAACTTTATATATAGATCTTAAAACCATCTTCATAATCTGGACCAACTTCAAGATACAGTACGTTTTTATTGCTGAGTGTCAATAATCACAGTTTTTTTCTCCAGTTGATAAAGACCTACAGTTCCTATAATCCTAAATCTTTAACTTCAAAGTTTTGTCTCCATCATTTCAGAATTCCCCCATCATATTACACCTACCAATCAGTTGCTGGCTGCCTGTACTGTGTACACTCAGAGGAAAAGGGCTACCCGTCTCGGTATCTGTCTCGTGTCCTAGGGACTGATGTGGAAAGAGGATAACGATACCCCTCCCACCCAAAATTCCAATTCCAAATATCATAATACGTTGTTATAAAGAATGATGTGTTTTTTAAGGTAAGATTTCTTGTTTTCTCTGCACCATGAGATCGAACGAAGCTTGAACAGCATAATATTTCCGACGTCCCTTCAATGACATTATGACACTTAAAGAACCATGTTTATAAAACATCCTAGATTTAAAAAAAACAAAACAAAAAAACAACAATATAATAATTTGATTTCATAATATGCCAATATAAAAAAATTCACTAAGTTGACTGCTGTGACACTGAAATAAGGTCACGGTGACCCATACACAATCCCAACCGGACCTTCCTGAGGGAAACTAATCAAGCAAATTTGGTGATCCTGTGTTATTTCCTTTCAAATTATTACACTTATAAGGCATGATAAGCTAAATATGGAAAAACTGACCTTGAAACAAGGTCAAGGTGACCCATATACAATCACATCCAAATCAGGGGGAGCCATATGGCAAATTTGAAGATCCTACCTCATTTCCTTCCAAAGTTATTGCAGTAACAAGCTGGATGGATGGACGGACAAACGGAACCCATTTTTACAGTTCCTGCCCCAATCACCTTTGGCGACAGGGGAAGCTAATACAACGAGGAAGAGTTACCTCTTGTTTTTAAGTGAGTGCAAAGCCAAACAAGTGAGAAAGAGAAAAAAAACCAGTTGCTCTATTTATTCGTATTGCACAAGCTTTCCAAGTGTAGTAATCCCACTGCCCTTACTGACTTCACTCTTTAAATGTATACAATACCTGCCTTAAAGATTCCTGTTTGGATTCTGAAGTCATGTTGGCCCAGAGGCCTTAAAAGCTGATTTAATAAACATTACACGAGCTGAGATTATTGGAGTTAAAAAAGCAACACAGATTCTTCCGAAGGGATAACAACCCCAACAAGTGTGTCTTAAAAGCAGAAATGGAACGCAGCCATGATTCAATCTGAAGCTGAGCAAGTCGGAAGCCGCCATATTGAAATTCATTTAGCTACTTGCTCATTATTCAAATCAGTAACACTAAACGGAGATCCCGTGTGTGCACCACTGTAGGGTACATCACACACAATCTGTCAGATCCTGCTTCATTAACAAACTTAATTTAGAACAATCAAAAACATTTTTATAAGAAACCGTTTTTATAATTTCTACTTTTTTCACCTATACAGTAACTCTATTATATTTCACTGGCAGGAGCTTTTACTTGTGGGTAGGTCACAAATCCCAAATGTCACTGAATGGCAATGCTGTCCTTCAACTGCAGTTAAATAAAAAAATGTTCTGATGTTAACGTCACCGCATCCAACCTGGGAGTAAAGTCAGGCTTCACACACACATACAGAAATAAAGAGTGTAGCTACTAGTTACATACAAGGCAGAACATTTAATCACTTGTTCATTGGCTGAAACACTTAATCCTACTAAGGTCACAGCCTATCTCAGCCGACTCTGGGCCAAGGGGGGTACACCCTGAACAGTTTGCCAGTCCATCACAGGGCCAACCACACACAACCATTCACACTCACAGACACACCTAGGGGCAATTCAGAACAGCCAATAAGCCTAATGTTATTACTTTGGTCTGTGGGAGGAAACCTACACAAACATGGGGAGAACATGAAAACTCCACACGAAAACAACCTCGCCGATCCCCGGGACACGAACACAGGACCCTCTTGATGTCAGGCAGACGTGTTAATGCCACCATGCTGCCCTACAAGCCAGAACAGAGAGCATAAAATGGATTAGACTGCATCATAAAACTGAGTAAGAATATTAATAATAATAACAACAACAACAACACCAATAATAAAACAACAACAACAACAATAATAAGAACAATAACAATAATAACAATAACAATAATAACAACAATAACAATAATAATAATAACAATAATTATAATAATAAAACAACAATAATAATGAGAACAATAACTAACAATAATAATCATAATAACAATAATGATAAAACAACAATAATAACAATAATAACAATAATAATAACAATTACAACAATAACCATAATAATAATAATAATAATAACAACAATAATAATAATAATAACAACAATAATAATAACAATAATAACAATAATCATAAAACAACAACAATAATAATAAGAACAATAACTAACAATAATAATAACAATAATAAAACAACAACAACAATAAGAACAATAACTAACAATAAATATATGATAAATAAATAATCATAATAATAACAATAATCATAATAATAATAATAATAATAACAGTAATCATAATAGTAACAATAATAATCATAAAAACAACAATAATAACAATAACAATAATCATAATAACAATCATAATAACAATAATAAAACAACAACAACAATAATAATCATAATAATAACATTAATAATAATAATAAACACAGGGAGGGATCAGGTGTTGTGTTTTGTTCGGTCTCTTAGCTGCCTCAGCCCAGCATGAAAGCCCACAGAGTACAATCTGAGTGCTAAAATCTTATTCATACTACTCTAACCCTGATCAGATATCCACATCCTCAGTCACAAATATACCTGGCAGTGTTCCAAACACCATGCTTCCCTACAAACTAGTTCATCAGTGTACCAATGGTATTCCTGGTACACATAATATTATTGGAGCACAACCTACATGATGAAATCATCACGAGTTGCTTGCAACAGCTATTCCAGGGCAGCCAAAACCCCAAAATCTTAAAGCCAAAACCCCTTGAATCCTACATTAACTAGAAATGCATACTTGTCACAGAACACTAGGTGTGTCCCCGGTGTGGTTAATGGTATGCTTAGTATCATCATAGTCTTTCCAAATTTGATTCCTGTGACATGGAAATCAGGTAATAGGTCAAGGTGACCTAGTTTTTACAAGGTTAACAGGCATATGGAAATTTTACATATCTGACTTTTTACATGAGCAAATGTATATTTCATATGGCCCCTGTGACCTTGACATTAGGTCAAGGTGACCCAGATTCAATAGGTATGAAGGCCTTGACACTAAGTACAACAGGCACGAATTGGAAGATGATCTGAGAAAAACTGCACCCTCTAGAGTGTTAAAGGGCATTATTGTTGAATTGACCTCTGTGACCTTGAAAAATAGGTCAAGGTGACCCAGTTTCAACAGGCTGGTAGGTTGTGCCGTAGGGACCACTCAACATAAATATAAAATAAATCCATAAAGAATCGTCACTGCTAGAGAGCTAAGTGTCTGCAGTGGTGGATGCGAACAGCCCCTGAAGGCAGTATCCTCTACACTTCATGGGGGATACAATTAATGCGACTAGTCTTGATTTTCATTACCAAACTGTGGGACTGTGGGAGGAAACCGGAGTACCCAGCGGAAACCCACGCAAGCAGAGGGAGAACACGCAAACTCCACACAGAAACACTCGAGCATCAAACGTGGATCCTGTATGTTATGAGATTATTATTATTAAACTGGTACGAATTTATTAAAACTATATCCAGACCTACAATGGCGTTTCGAAGTGTATCCCTTTAAAATGCTCTGAATTTTTGCATAAATATGACCTTAAACATTAGATTTTTACACAAGTCCCAAAAGTAGATAAGCACTCAGAGTGTAAAACACCCCGGCAGGCGGCATGGACAATGTAGTAATGAGATCCTATATGGATACTGGTTTTAATTACCAGAGTGCTTGTCTTATGATATATTCTATAGAATATTAATGTGATCAAATCAGCAAATAAACACTTTCATTTAAAGGAATTATGAGATGGCTGGGGTTTAACTGGGGTTAAAAAGGTCACTCAAGGTCAAAGGTAAATGTCTCATTTGAAAGATGATACATGGTTTAAATTTTTTTATTATTATTATCATAAAAAATCTCAACAAATCAACAAAGTTTTGAAGATGGACAATTCCATTGTTAACATGGGAAATGTCTATCTTCAAAACTTTGTAACCTTGCTCTGACCTTCCCCTTTGACCTTGACATTCTAAAATGAAATTATCTTTGGGACTCAGACAGTGTAAGTTTGGTGAAAATCCTTGCACAAGTGTGATCAGTATTTTGTACCCAGTTAAGCAAATACTGTTGATTACAAAACCTCAAACAAAACTAAATTTTTTGATGAAGGTAATCAAACAAATGAGACAAAAATCCTAAACTCGGTCATTTATTGAGGAAAATGATCCAATAGTACAAAACTGTGAGCAGAAAAAGTACGTGTAAATATTCCCAGTAACTGTTGATCAGCCATGCACAGCAGCTTTTTAGCTCATTCTTCTATAAAGAACACAGTTTCAGTTTCAAGTCTGGGATGTCGGTGGGTTTCCACAAGTGAACTGCTCACACAACATTTATATTCTATTGTCAGGGCCTTGACCTGGCGATTCCGAAATTTTTTCCCCCCACCAGTCCTTGGTTAAAAACTTGTGGGTTTAGGATCATTTTCTTGCCGCATATCCCACATTCTCTTGAGTTTCAATTCACAGAAAGATGCCCTGATATTTTCCTTTAGAATTAGCTGGTATCATTTACAATTCACTGTTCCATCAATTATGTCAAAACCATCCTGGCCAAGATGCAGCAAAACAGGCCCAAATCATGAGACTAGCAACACCATATTTCACAGATGGGATAAGGTCCATAAGGTGTTTTTCTTCCTCCAAACTGAACACAATTTTGGTGTCATGTGTACACACAAAATTCCCAATAGGCTCCCAATAGGCTTGTGGCTTATCCACATGATCTTCACCAAACTGCTTTTGGGCAGCAATGTGGTTGTTTCCCCCCCCCCCCCAAGACCTTGTAAACGATTACACACTCCTGAAGAGGACAACAATTTCCTCCATCTATCTGGTTGTGGATTGGCAAAGAAAGATTACTTAGAGATCATTTTGTTACTTTCTTCCAGCTTGATGAGCGAGATGATTTTCTGAGGTCCTCAGAAATCTGGCTCCTCGTGCCATATTACACTTCCACACACTTTGTGAAGATCAGACTTTAATAGATCGCTAGTCTTCAAATAAAACATGTGGTTCATTATCACCTGATTGTCATCCTGTGAACACTTTAATTTTACTTCAGGTTTACTGCTACTCCTTATGGTTCACATACATATTTTAAACTGGGACTGTGTAAAATGTACATAAAAACAGAATGCAGTGATCTGCAAATCTCCTAAAACCAATAAAATCTTTATTCATGATAGAACATAAAAACATATCAGGTGTTGTAAGTGTGACGTTTAACTATTTCATTAAAAATTCAGCCTGTTTTGAATTTGACAGCCACATCATGTGTAAAAGTTGGGATGTGCAACTGAAAGTGATACTAAGAAAAAAAACAGCTAGAGATGTTTTGCAAATACTTTGGTTAATTGGCAATAGGTAGGTAACATGACTGGGTATAAAAAAATGATCTGGGCAGAGGTTCAGCAATCGGCACAAAACTGCATCTATAAATTGTGGAACAATTTCAGAATAATGTTCCTCAATGTACAAATTGTGAACACTACAAACACCCCATTATCTACTGTACATATCATTAGTTTCTGAGAATCTGGAACAATCATGATCTTTATGCCCTAAAGCAACACTGCATTAAAAACAGGCATGATTCTGTCACGGAAATCAGTTTATGAGCTCACGAACACTTCGTTGTGTGTGAACAGTTCGCCGAGCCATCCACAAACACAGGTTAGAGCCTGATCATTTGAAGAAGCTACATGTGAAGAGAACCCGGAAACGCGGTTGTCATCTCTGCATCAAAACTCAATTGAAATGGACTGGGGAGAAGTTGAAATCTGTTCTGTGGTCAGACGAATCAAAAAGAGAAGGACCACCCTCATCAGCACTCGGTTCGAAAACCTTCATAGTTCCAACCTGTGTTCACAGACAAAGTGTTCCTGAGTCCATGCAGTGATTTCCATGAAAGAATCACGCCGGTTTTGAGGCAGTGCTGCCTGAGTGCTTGAAGATCACGGGACATGTTTTTCCATCCTGCCCCTTGTGCATGTCTCCTGCTTCTGCTAATCTTTTAATGATTATTATGTGCTGTAGATGATATATTCAAATTCTTTGTAATTTTATGTTGAGGTACATTAGTTTAAAATTTTACTTTTTTTTTGCAAATTGATGAATCTCTGCCCAGATCATATTACTGAACTGTTGCCAATGCACCAAATTAATTGCAAAATATTCTTCCAGCAATTTCATTTTAGTACCACTTACTTCTCCAGCCTTTTATTGCCCCGTCCCAACTGTTTTGAGACATGTTGCTGCCATCAAATTCAAAATGAGCTTATTTATTTATTTTTTTTATGAAATATCAAATGTCTGTGTTTCAAAACTTGATGTTTAGTTGCAAAAAAAAACAGGGGTTTACGAGATTTGCAAACTATAGAATGGCTTATTTTATTTTATATAGTGCCCCAATTTTGGGGGAATTCAGGTTGTATATTTTTGTCTTATAGGTATAAATGGATTCTCATTATCTAATTTACAGACTTGCACAAAAAGCTAATGCTTACAGGCAGTGGTCACCAATCATGATCCAGGAGATCTACCTTCCTGCAGGTTTTATCTCCAACCAACAGCTAACACACCTCTTTTACCTGATCAAGAACCTCTTAAGTCAATGGTTAGGTCAGGTGTGCATGATTACAGATGGATTCAAAGCCTTCAGAAAGGTAGATCTCCAGGAACAGAGCTGGTGGCCTGCATGTTTCAGGTCATGTTTATTAAGAAATATTCTGATTCTAAAAGGTTCACACACCAAGCACCATTCTTCATTCTGAAAACGGTTGAGCAACATTTACAGTTCGGTGTGCAATAAGGATTTCTGTATTTTCATGCTGTTCGCATAAGAACTTGACATTGCAGCAGAGGGAAACTGATGGGGACAGAGGGGGAAATGATGTCTAGTTGCATTGCTGAACACGAGTGCTGCGCAAGAGGAGAGCGAACAAGTAGTATACACAAAATAGCACAGTCGTAAGAATGTGAGGGATGCTTAGTCCTTAGTGAGAGTACTATTGGTAATAATTTAAAACAAATGAAGTGAATAAAACGAAAGTGATTGGGAGATCCTCTCATGCCATTTATTTATTTCAACATTCCAGTTTTCACAACTGGAAACTTTCCATTTCTGATTTATTTTTAAATTCGTACACAATCTTAATGCTTACTAAATAAGTAAAAGTTTGCTTAGCCGAGTACCTCAGTGAACAAAGCACTCCGAAAATCTCACTTTTGTAAAATGTTGCTGAAGCTCAATGATCAATAAATCTCAGTGATCATATCGGAGTACCTAATATTTTAATTTTACAGGATACCTGATAAGTCACAAATCATTGAGCTGCAAATGTACCTAATTTTGTATTTGTTATTAGACACATTCACGGCACGCTCTCCTTGACACTCTACTCATTCTCACAGTCACTGCATCCTGTTTCATGGACTTTTCAGAGATTTTCGAACACTAACATGGTTTTAATTGGGAATCTGGCAGCAAGTCGTTTCAAGACATTTCATTTAGTCGATTTAAGTGTTACTGATACTAAGATCCCCTCAGCCAAGATGTTTGGGATTTGTTGCTTTCCCCACATCTGGTTTGACATGAGGGTGAGCAGATATTACGGCTTGCACTATTACATGTTGAGTTTAGTGGATTTTAAAGTGTTGTTAAAGGGTGTGTTGATTAGAAATCAAGATCCTAACCTGATCTCAGACGATCCAAATTTAGTTTGGCATCAAGTTTTACCATCCTAAATTCACCTTAGTGCATGTTCCCCCTATATTTTTTATTTTCCACATTTCAATGCCAGCTCAAATGTCTTAAATCTCAAAAACAAGATGTGAAGAGGGTTAAAATATAAAGCCTGGCTTTTCCACTAAAGTTACAATACAGCGATTGCGGAAATTCAGCAAAAACGGACCTTAAAAGTTTATATGTGCCTCAACTAAAACCCATTGGATTCGACTTTAAAAAGGCTTGAACTTCATGAGATTACGTTCAGTTGTCCAACGCGCCCTCACCACGGTACAGTTTATGATCATGATTCACATTCAAGGGTCTCCAAGGTAAAATTCATAACCATTAAAAAAAAAAAAAAAATGTTTATCAGGTAGTCTTTAAACACGTTTGGTTTCTATAACATCCGATGTTCATGTTTTTACTGCTTGCACTGTTTACACTTATGCAGAAATTGGATAAATCTGGAGATATCATACTGTGATTTATAAACAGAAGCTCCGGCACCATTATTAATGATATGGGTGTTTTTTCTTTTATATTGTTTACTCCTTTAAACGCTTATTTCATTAATCTGTTAAAACACTACAAATGACTTTTAAAATACTTAAACTTTAAAAATATACACTACATAAAATAAACAACAATCAGGTCACTGTCTTTCCTGATGCTTTGTTTGATTTTCATTTTTATTTCATCAGTTTAAATAAAGCAGAACTCCTGATGGAAGCAAAATGATGGGTTTTGGGGGTTTTTTTGTTTGTTTGTTTTTTTTGTCTTTTTTGTTAGGTAAGTGCATCATTTAAATTTTTTGACCTCCTACACTCTAAAACCTAAAACTCATAGTTTACTTACTATTTTTGGTGACATATCTTTACACTTAAAAATACAAAGAAAATATTAAATCTGGGAAATGAATGTTAATACACACTTTAAGAATTGAGAAAATGGAAGCAAAAATGTTCTTCATTTATTACCTAAATATAAAACTAAGACGGCTCTATTACAACATGGGTTAATTTATAACAATTATCACAATTAAATCACCCCCCCCCACCAGTTGTTTAAAATCACGAGCAGTGATTAGGAATAACTAGAACAAAAATAGTTTAGTTACAAAAATCAATAAATATTACTTTTTCCCCAAATCTTTTGATAGACACTTACCAAAAACCTTACAGATAACTTCAAAGTACATTTTAATTAAATACTTATGACTTTTAATGAAATATACTGAAGACATTTAAGACAAGTTTAACTGTTGGATTTTTCGGCGTTTATATCGTGTGTCTAACTCAATCACGTCAGTAATGTTCAGGGAGTTTAAAGTTAGTACGGCTTTTCACCATTGTGATATTTACTAAACCTTAGATTACTTCTTAGAACCTAGAATAAACTATGTACATATTTACATCCTAAATTTGTATCCTAGGTCCTATTTAAAAGCAAGGATGTTACCTTTTATGATGATCTACAAGAAATTGGTTCAAAGACAGTGTATGCAAAGAGAAGCACAGAGCGCAGAGTCTGGTGACGTATAGTAAAGATGAAAGGACTCAGACACACCATGGTGGAGAAACAGTGCACTCTCCCATGGATGATGTTTTTTTCCAAACACTTTTATTTAAGTCAGTCAGTACAGTGATGAATCTTCAGGAACTGAAGGGAGGGAGGAAAGGATGTTGATTCAGGCCTGACGACAGAATAACTTCTTCTCTTCAGCATCTTCAGTGTAGAAAACCTAATAATTCCTTTAATTTCCCTCCTAACAACCCAGCCCTGGCACCCCCCCACCCCACCGTGGGAAAAAAAAAAACAACCTGCACACAGACACACACGAGACATTTCTGGTTTGCTCAGTATTTTCCGTGATCCCAAAACCTGAACGGCGGTAGGTGACGCACTCAGGCAATGACACTGACATGGAACACGTGTCGAATCTGAAAAGTTTTGAACTTGTAGTTTAAACTAGTCTACTGAGGGCAACTGTACATCCAGTTTTAATTCACGCATAAAACATACATGAGCTAGTGAAGCGATTTCGAGCAGGAAATCACGTTTATATAATACACAAACGGTTTAAACCAGCACTGCACACTTCTTTCCCTGGAGAGCTTAACAATAAGCACAGTTGAACAATTTCCCCTCCTACATTATTCCCTGGAAATAACTGATGAAACGGATCAGCTGTGTCTGTGCAAGGAAAAGAGAAATCAGCCCTCCAGGAGCAGGAGCCGTGCACCTCCAGTTTAAACACACACACACACACACACACACACACACACACACACACACACTTTAAAGGAAGAAAGGAAGCAAAGATGGATAACTAGAATTAAATCATTCTGAAGGTTGAATCAGAACTGTGAATAAAAATAAATGCCAAAGAACAATCAAATAAAAGTATAACCACCTCATTTTCTTTCTCTTGCAATTTCATAGCTGCTCCATGGCTTGCATCTTCTCTCCAGGATCCCTGTAGTGATTCTCTTCATTCTTCCATCATTCGTCAGTCATCTTTTCTCCCACTATTCTCTGGCTGACTCGGCTCTCGTAAACACGACGACACAGTTTGAGCGCTCCTCCTTTCACAGCCCATCTCGAGATCAAATTTAAAAAACAAAAAAAAAAAAAAAAAAAAAAAAAAAAAACAAACCCAAACACAAACCCCCAAACTGCCCAACACCACTGTGAGGATTTCTCAGGGTGTCATCCCACGAAACCCCCTTGAAGATCAGCGTCGTGGTTTTTTTGGTT
>JBCNYH010000011.1:2393785-2408128 GCA_039654325.1 Tandanus tandanus
CTGGCGCCCATCTCAGCCGACTCTGGGCGAGGGCAGAGTACACCCTGGACAGCTCGCCAGGCCATCGCAGGGCAGATTTGATCGATCAGTTACGGCATAACATAATTACTGAATAATAGATTATTGTTATGGACTGTTATGTCATTACTGGAAACAAGAAAAACATTTTTTAAAATAAATATTTGTGTCAAAATATGTTTTCTTTAGTAAACACAGCAGATCTGTAATAAGAGAGATGATGTAGAGTGACCTGCTTGTTATTGCAAAATAAACCCCTTCAGGATGAATTAAGACCCCTTAACTTCACGTCATGGCCCTGCGTCACCCTGTCAGGGTTTATGTCTCAATAATGCGCAGATCACTGTACGTTATCCTTTACATAATGCACGCAGTATTTAATTCCTAGTTCGGGACACAAGAGACTTGGAGGCAGGCGGACAGTTCATTCTGTTTATTCACAGTACCGTTCAGTTTTCCCTGCTTTTCTGCAGCTGTACATGCTAATCTCACTCTGAGACATACAACATGCAATAAATCACAAACCACACACACACACACACACACACACACACACACACACACACACACAGGAATGCTCCTCTGCTCTTTTTCTGATCCTCAGCTTCTCTTTATCTGCAAATACATGCAGAGAGAACACACAAAGAGGGCCACAAATCATACAGAAGTGTTCAATCACTTACCTGCTGGTTTTACCTGACTCTGACTCAATCATGCCCTCGCTGCCATACACATCTTCTAACCAATCAGATTCAAGTATTCAACCACACCTTAATACCGAGAACAACATTAAACCCCCTGGCCAAAATTATGGAATCACTAAATATTTATTCATTCATTCATTTGCTGAACCGTTTAAAGGGGAGCTATAGTACGAGATTATGGCGGAAAACACACGGATGCCTGAAAAGGCATTTTCTGCCATTGCAATTAAGTAATATGAAAACAATAGTGAATTGAGTCCTGGTTTTTTTTTTTTTGTTCCTTTGCTACACTAATCCTGAAGAGGTGACAGCAAGAGGTTTGAAAAGAATCACTTTAGTTATTTTTGGTTACGTTTTGAAGTGGTGTAAGAGCAGAATTCATGACTGAAAGCATTTAGTTGGATTTACTGCTGGACTTGCAAAGGTAAGAAATGCATCATTTTCAATATTTTTCACTGTGCACATGTTTTTTTTTTTTCACTACTATACACTTAAATCAAATACAATCTGAATTCTGGAAAAGTTGGGATGTTCTTCAACTTTTATTAAATTTAAAGTTATTCATAGAACATAGATAACATACCAAATGGTTAAACTGAGAAATGTTTCAATTTTATGCACAAAATTAGCTCATTTCAAATTTGATGCCTGCTACAGGTCCCAAAATAGTTGGACGGGGGCATGTTTACCACGGTGTAGCATCTCTTCTTTTCAAAACAGTTTGAAGACGTCTGGGCATCGAGGATATGAGTTTCTGGACTTTTTGGTGATGGAATTTGGTTCCATTCTTGCCTGGTATAGGTTTCCAGCTGCTGAAGAGTCCGTGGTCGTCTTTTACGTATTTTTCATTTAATGATGCGCCAAATGTTCTCTACAGGTGAAAGATGTGGACTGCAGGCCAATTCAGTACCCGGACTCTTTTCCGACAAAGCCATGCTGTTGTAATAGCTGCAGTGTGTGGGTTTGCTTTGTCCTGCTGAAATACACAAGGCCTTCCCTGAAATAGACATCATAATCATTGGTCTTACTGGGGCTTGAGCCCCCGACCTTTGGTTCGGTAACCAGGAGCCGTAATCACTGTGCCACACACTGCCCACAAAGCAAACACGAGGCCTGGCTTTTAAATAACAGAGTGCTTATTACTCAAGAGGTTTTATATATGGGTCATTCTCTGAAACTGGGTCAAATTTAACGATTTAATGATCCGAAACTGATAATCACAAAATAATTTGGTTAAAGAGATTGTTTGTTGTATGTTTTTTAACGGCGATTGCGGACTACACTAGCGCACTATCGCCACTCTTTGGTCTGGAGTTTTCTGCTTTGGCGTATAGACTCAGACAGATGGTTCGCTCAGTCTCCAGCTTCTATTTTATTTATTTTTTTGCTTATTTAGAAATTTTATGATGAAATTTTCTACAATAGCAATAGCAAGTCTCCCCAAAAGCTTTACAATGCAAAATAAATATTCATTCATCCATTATGGTGAAATAACTTATAGACAGAATATTCAGAATTTAGTGTTTTGATGATTGAAACACACACACACACACACACACACACACACACACACACACACACACAAATCCAATAGCTTGCTGTAGATAAACAAATATTTCTTTATTCATATTCAACCCACATAAAGTTCCTTTCCACAGGAGAACATGGAGATGACAGAGAATACATATGGCACACACACACACACACACACACACACACACACACACACACACACAAAATGTCTGCACATACATAGTATGTTGCAATCACAACTGCACAATTTTCATCTTCATAAGCATCATCACTCACGCTCACTCATTTGTCTTATTAGGGTTGTGAGGAGACTGGAGCCCATCACAAAGCCAACACACACACATCCATTCACACCGAGGGGCAATCTGGAGCAGCCCACTAGCCCAATGCGCAAGTCCCTGGGCCGCCTCCAGCTTCTAAACCGAACCTCCCTTTAATTTCTGTATGATTTTATTTTAGGTTTGTTAGTGGTGATACTGCGGACTGTACTGGTGGCCTGTCCCTTTGAGAGACATTAGTAGACACCTGATAACCTGATCATCTTCTGGCCCACTCAGAATTCCTCCTTTATTTAGGATTTCTCTCTCAGTGGGGCCCGGTCCTTTCCCTCCTGTGGGTTCTGATCATGCTCTGTGCAGTGGAACGGCTCCTCGTGCTTCTGCTGACTTACGCGACACGCCCCGTTGTGACCTCACTGGTCACGTGCTTTGTTGCTGCAGTCACATGACTCTGCACTTCCTTGTTCGTTTCCCTTCTTTATAGAGATACGATTTAAAGAGAGAGAGAGAGAGAGAGAGAGAGAGAGAGAGATTGTAATATTTACAGGTTTAAAAGGATAGCGTGATACGATACAGACGATTAATTGCATTTCCGGGACAGACCGGAAGTGTGCTGCACCAGCGAGGTTGGGGAGTTCTGTTGTGTTCCGGTGGGTTTGACGCAGTCCGGATGAACTCGGCTCTCTGACCCGAAAGCAGGAATCGATCTGATAAACACAGCGATCGGATAATGACCCAGAGATCCTTCTAGTCGTTTCTGTGCGGATTGAAAACTCGTTCACTTTGTTCTCCAGCTGGAAATCGTTCAGAAATGTCCAAATACTCAAGTTTCCAACAGCCCACTGAGGATCCCAACCCATTCCAGGTGATGTGTTCACTTTACACACCGTGATTATCACCTTCTCCTGCTAAACTCTGGGTTTGATGGTGTTTGTGGTGTTTACAGGATCCTTCAGTGACTCAACACAGCAGCAGCAGCACTGACTATCCCACCCTGGACCTGTACAACCCCTTCGACACCAGGGTGAGAGGGGTACACAACACACACACATCACAAGTCTCCTCAGACATCACACAGAGCTGGATATGGGGGCACTGAACACGTCCGCGGGATCCCGGGCTCAGGTTACAGGCTGGTTTTGTGTTTCAGGACAGTCAGGGTGGCAGACGAGGTAATTCTGGTGCCATAAACTCGTGTTTTTGTTGGTCAGGAGGCCAGAACACTACAAGTTTAATCCTCAGTCATCGCTTATGTCATCAGGGAGGAAGGAGGGGCGAGAAACTGTAAATCAAGGCCGTGAAGGAACTTGTGGACGAGAAAAAGATGTTCCGCCTGCACTGATGACATCCACTAGCACTGAAAAAGTTCGTAATGATAGGTTGAGTTCATGCAAAAATAGAATACGAGGTGCACAACCACATTATGGAGTTGTGGGTTCACGATGGCTCCTTGCATCAGTGGCAAACCCCCATGTTTTTTTTTTATGAGAAACGCCAAAAATGTATTTAATACAATGATACAATCGGAGGCGTGCAATAGTAGGGTGTAAATAAGATTCTGTGAAATAAGGCGCAGCAGCTGAGGATTAGATTTGTGACATCAGACGACGACACACAGCAATGACATGTGACGACACATCCACAAGATGACACAGATCCCTATACGTCGCTTCAGCTTTTGCTGGCAGGCAACACAGTAATTCCGATAGGCTAGATTTTTCATAGAACTGACACACCATTGGACCCAAAGGATGGCAATTTGGGGCCATGAAAAAAATCGTGTTAAAAATCAGGTGAATTCCTGTAGTTTGAACCCCTCGTTTGTGCTCTGGGATTACTAGCCTTATTATTATTATTATTATTATTATTACATTTACAGCATTTAGCAGACGCTCTTATCCAGAGTGACTTACAGATGTGCTTTAAAGTCTATTAGTGAATACATTCTTATACTGGTTTGTCAGGACACAGACTAAGTATACCATCAAAAACTCAGTGGATAGGTGTTGTGTGCAGGTTTTTTATTTTTATTTTTATTTTTTTGGGTGGGGGGGGTGCTAATCTAAGTACTGCCGGAAAAGGTAGGTTTTCAGCCGTCGTTTGAAGATACCCATTATTGTTGTTGTTTATATACAAAAAATGTTTGTCTTTATTATATACTGCACAGGAATGGTGCAATCTGATTGGTTTTTTATCTCAGTAAAGTAAGCAATTATAGAACGAGGCGAACTAGCGTGCTAGCATTAAAAATGATTTGCTCGAGGGGTTGGCCAAGGTGAATAACACCCTCAGAGACCGAATAATTCTGTATTATACGAACGCTGAATTCTATAATTGGTTTATCATTCATTTAAAATATTTACAAAGTAGACTGTCACGTTACTGTGTTGCTGGTGCCAGTCGGGCAATAACCATTCAACTTATCCAATGGAAATGATTCAGTACCAAGAATTATTTGATGGCTTTCCCCTAATCAGAAATGAGAAAATATCACGAATGAATAATTATAGATGTTCTACACCCACAAACTCAGGATGATGCTTGAAACAATTTAAAATGTCAGAAATGAACCGTAAAAATCCCATTTTAACTTGGTTTCCTTACACTGTGTTCCTGTGTAGTATATACTAAAACTATTATTCACCTCAGACCCGGTGGATATTGCCTTGACATTACATCTCGGAGACTATTCAGTGATATCCACCTCGCCTTCGCCAAGTAATCGTGTACAGTTTGGGAGTCCAGAAAGGCCTTTTTTTCTTCATGACTTCTGTTTATGATCTGAAGATAACAGAAGTCGGTTTCTTGACAATAAAATTTGTGATGAAATAACAGTTTCCTGTCCGCATGATGTTAAAAAATAACAAGTTGTTTTTGCAAGCTCACAGTATTTTTCTCATGATGTCGAAATGCATAATTAGGTGCATGTACATGTCGTGAGCAAGAGGGAATATTGTTTCAGTGGTAGTGTTGCTGTCACAAGGCTGAAACGTTGGGTGTTTGTGGTCTGGATGATAAAATCCATCCATCCTTATGTTTGTCAGTCCTCGATAACGTCCAGTTTCTTGTCCGTCACTTGAAACGCTGACTCGGCATCTACGTCGTCACAAGCACTGTAATGATTCTGAACAAGTAATCAGTTTTCCTGCCAGCCATTTTGATACCGTCATGTCTCCATGGTTACCACACGATGTTTGAGATGCTGCCTCAGTTCTTGGTAGCGCATAAGACAAATGGTGATGAATCTTCTCTGGGAATAGGGATGTCATCACTGTAGAATAGAGCTGAGTGATATCAACTAAAAATTGTATCACAACATTTACACAATAACGATATTTATCTTATAAATAAGTATCAGAGCGAAACTTTCACAGTATCTCAACATACTTAAAAGACAGATCGCGTTTGATTCCTGGCTTCGTCTGAAATCAGTAAAAGTGTATTTCTGGGGACTATATCCAGCTGTGTATTTGTGTAGCGTTGCAGGTCGAGACCCAGCTCACGTTTTCAGTGCATGTGCAATAGCGCTCATTCATCCGTTCGTTCAGGCAGGGAAGCATATTTTCATGACTTTGCAGTTACGAAATCGTCAAATTACGAACATCACACCGTCAGAATTTTTTTGAAGCTGTAAAACGATGCAGGTAAACTTGTTTAACTTCCAAAGCAATAACTTTTAACGAATAGAATTAAGAATACAGTACAAATCAGCACTAGCCGCTAGGCTCAGCTTGTTACCTTTCAATATCCACAATGTCTTTACGAGTCGGGGCGCTCTTTAAATTGACTGATAAGTACATTTCTTTGTTTTAAAAAACATCAGGTGTAAGTTAAAAAAACATCCAGATTTTATTTTTAGGCCGTATCACCCAGTCCTGTGCAACGAGTTGCTTGGTAACGAGCACCACAACGTGCAAAACAGAGTATAGTAGTTTATGAATAATACAGTGATTTAGGCAGCGCCTAAGGGCGGAGCTCCCATAGGATTTAATTTACTTGACAAGTTTTTGGTGGGAACTTTCAAACCCCATCCACGTGTCCTACGTATATCAACATTAATTAATTTTAATAACTCGTTTAAGAAGGGAATAAAAATCTTAGTTTCAACATGTGAAGTACACCATTTAGAAACCGTAGGTTTACAGAACATTTCAATAACACGAGTGTCATTCGTTGTTTATTTGTGAATTGTTTTCTCTGTAAAATGTAGGATTTGCTGACAGAATCAATGACAATTAGCTCCAAAATATCTAAGAAATCATTTATCCTAGTAAGAGTGTGAGCGAGTATCCACAGGATGAAAGAACCCCAATGCGAGCTCCGTTATCACCACAGGGTAGAGAGATGCCATTCCGCTGGCGAGATTCACTTCCGCAAGCACGTTATACACTCCAGAAACATCACGCGCTTCCTCAGTGTGATTGGGTTAAAACCCTTTCTATTCAAATGAGTAATGCATAGCGTGGCAGTAATAGTGTATTTTATTTTATTAAAAAAGTATTTTATTTAAAAAGTGTTTTTTATTTTATGGCTTGAACCAAGTAACATTTTGGAGGGGAGGATAGAGTACAAGAAGTTACCATCACTCAGACATTCATTCCCATTACGACCGATCCATACCGGCATGAGAAATAAAACCACAGGGTTCCCATGTGTACACCTACGCCAGAGGGACGGACACTATACAGGTGATACTCAAAAAATTAGAATATGGTGCAAAAGTTCATTTATTTCAGTAATTCACCTTAAAAGGTGAAACTAATATATTATACAGACTCATTACATGCAAAGTGAAATATTTCAAGCCTTTATTTTATTATAATTTTGGTGATTCCGGCTTACAGTTTATGAAAACCCCAAATCCAAAATCTCAGAAAATTAGAATATTACATGAAATCAATAAAAAAAGGATTTTAAATACAGAAATGTCGGCCCTCTGAGAAGTATAAACATGAATATGTACTCAGTACTTGGTTTGGGCCCCTTCTGCCTCCTGTAACTATTTCACCTGTAACTTTTTCTTGACATTCCAAAAGCAAGTGGTTAGACACCTTTTCCTTTTCATTGAGGCTCCGCTATAAATTTGCATTAACAATAAAGCAGGGGTGGAATTTAGCAAAACTAAGCTACTGAAATTAAGAAACTACAAGTCGTCCTTCATATTTACTGGTCAGGAACTCTATATCCTCTTTGCCTATTGGATTTGTCGGGTCGCCAGCAGGATGACGTGCTAGCTAACGTCACTCGCCCTACAGATTTTTGACTCGCCACGGACCAGCGGACTAGTGTTAATTTCCACCCCTGATAAAGTCGCCACGCATTTTATTTTCCTAACAAATGTGATGTAATTGATTATTATTATTATTTGCATTATTTATTTTCCTTCATCGACTGATTTCTGCATTTAAAAGATTTCACTCGTGTTCAGTTCAAGTCTCTGCGTGTACGATATGCCTGTTTGATTTGTGTCTGCTTTCATTCGCGTCACAGTGCGTCCACTAGTTTAAACAGCGTGTGGAGGAGCAGGGCGGCAAGAGCGAGTTCTGACACTTTTGCCGCGTTTGGTGTGAACATACGTTTAGTTGTGCAAGCTCTGATCATACTAATATAAACCAAAAAAATATCACAGGCACAACATGAACTACTGACAGCACGAAACTTCATTAAACTGTAAACCATTTGTGTTACAAAACATGAACTACATCCCAAACCACAGTGGTGTAAGAGTAACACTGAGTTATTGATGGTGTAGGATAAAATCTCCATGTTGAGCTCTCTACCAGTATAACCAGTGTTCCCATTACACCATTCATTATTATTGTTTTATGCGTGAATGTTGGATCCTTGCCTTATTCCATTATTCGTATTAGTGTTTCAGCACAGACTTGATGGTTTGTGTCTTATTTACGTGATCATTTCCTGCTCACTCATAATTCACAATACACACCTTGGTAATGATGGGTTTTTTCATTAATTTTTAATTTTTAGCCTCCACCTCCATACGAGACCACACCACCAACCGTGCCACCAACTGTATCGCCAACCACACCGCCAACCATCCCGCCGCAGACTCTGCCAACCAGGACTACGCCCACAGAACCCAAGAATTATGGATCCTACAGCACACAGGTGTGTTTCTTCACATCCTTGATACTAATACTGCATCACAATAAAAATGTATAATTTCTGACCTCTGATTATGAACTAGAACAAAGGTGGTCTCTGAAGTAAACACAACACCACTTCTTAAATTTAAATGTGGAGTAATGTGGGGGTTATTGAATGAAGTGAAGTATGATATAGAGAATTATTCAGTCATGGGGTTGGCCGAGGTGGATAACACCCTCCAAGACCAAATAATTCTCTGTATTTCACAAAAGCCGAATTCTATAATTGTTTTATTAGTCATTCAAAATATTTTCAAAATATACAGTAATGTTACTATGCTGCGTTTGCCAATCGTGCAATAATCAACCAACTTATCCCATGGTAACCATGCAGTAATTAGGTTATCTGATTGCTATGTTGCAATAATTCAGCTTGCAGAATAATATCAAGAATTATTTGATTTGAGAATTATTAGATATCTTTAATGAAAAATAAAAAACTATTATAACCCGAAGGAGAGGTGGATATCACTGATTCGTCTGTTCTTATCCAGTATATAGTGTATAGTGTATATACTACACAGGAAAAAAATTCTTATGCTTTTATGTTTTTTAAGCTTGATAGGTGACATATATCCATTAAGATATATTTAAAAACTCAATTTGTGTGAAAAAAGTTCTTTATATTTTTGGGATGATATTTGGTTGAATTTATAGGATTGCAAATTTAAAGACTGTAGCAAACTGTACGTTTTTGTCCACCATTCCAGAATTCATTTAAGAATGATCCCGAGTTTAAGGGGTGGATAATGCTTATTAGTATATTCTACATGGGAACACTGGGATCTGAGTGGTCTGCTGTCAGGGGACTAGAAAACATTATTCTGAGTGGATAGTGCTTGAATTAAAAAAAAAAAAAAACACTCACAGTTTGTCCGGGCATCATCACGCTTTAAAGTGGGAAAAATAAACCATAAAATCTTGTAGTTTGTTGTTCGTATGTTTTCACATTTGACGTTTCCACACTTTGAAACAGTTTAAACACACTTCTACAGAGCCTGACTGTTTCCATGTTGTGTATACAGTAGTGTACAGTGACGATTCTACACCACCACTTTTCTCTAAAAGGCTCCTAATAAAAAGAAGTAAAAAATAAACAAAAACACTGAAAACACATATTTTTCAGAAAAATTGAAAGGTGTCGCAAATTTTTTTTTTTTTTTTAAGCTTTTGCATAGCATGAATGAACTTCAAACCATATGGAATGGATTAGCGAGTGGGCTAAAAGATACTGTTAGCTAGGAGCGCACAAAACTCACCTGACCTGCCTCTGTCATGGTTAAAATATGTAAAAATAAACTACAGGAAGCTTGTTTTCGTTTATGTTTTATGTTCCTGTGTAGTTTATCCTAAAACTGCCCCTCAGGCTCAGTTGATATCGTGGAATGGAACAGTCCGTCCCCCCCCCCTAGTTATCCTGAGATAACTAACCAATCAAATGGTGTTGTTCCCATGGATTATATACTAAACAGAAGTCTTAGCTTAAGATCAGCCAGACATCTTCTCTTGTTAAATCTTTGATGTTGACTGTAGAGTTTGCTGTTTCGACGAGATAAACATGAATCACTCATCAGTGAGCCGGTTAGCATGTTGCTAACTGGAGAAGAACATGAGAAACATAGCAAAAGAAACTGCACACACTTTGTAGGTCAAACAGTCATCACAGAGGTTGAAAAGCAGAGTAATGTGTAAGCAGCATGTTGCGTAAGAGAGAAAACTGTTCAGACATATTAAAGCCTGCTGGGTTTTGCTGGGTTTGGCTGCAAAAATAAGACGCAAGTATGACAGCCAAAACCTCCAGAAGATCTGTAGCTGCCTTGTTAAAAGTAGAAACATTTTATTTCATTTTATTGCAGGCATCCTTCCTCTACCGCACCTTCTTTATAAGTGTTGGGAAGGAGGGTGCTGGATTACTGATCCCAAGGTCGGGGGTTCAAGCCCCACTATCACCGGGATGTCACTGCAGCCCCCCCCAGTGCAGCTAACTGGTTTATCAAAGGCCGGCCGTGTCTCTCACTGTCTGTGGTGAGAGGAATGTAAAAGAACCATTGCTGACTTTTGTAAGGAGAAGGCTGCATAGCCGTCAGCGTGTTTCTGCCCTGCGGTGGCCTGGCGAGCTGTCCAGGGTGTACCCCGCCCTCGCCCAGAGCCTGCCCCGCGACCCTAATTAGGATTAAGCGTTTCAGAAAATGGATGAATGAATGAATGAATGAATGTCAGTACAGCAGTTTGTCAGGATTGAAAGACAAAAAGTATTGTAGCCTAGCGTCCCTCTCTGTGGACCTCAGTGGAATAGTGAAATAGGGAGGTGTATTAAAGCAGCATTGTTTTACGACGCTCTGTTGAGTGGCCGCTCTGTTCTCATTGCCTCCGAAGCAATCTGCTGTAAACGCCACGACAGCGGACTTGCTGAAGAAACAGGAGGAGTTGGAGAGGAAAGCGAGGGAGCTGGAGAGGAGGGAGAGAGAGCTCGACTCTCAGAGCCGTAGCACGGGATCCGGTGAGTACACCAGTCACATGGATGCGCAGCAGATGGTATTGTGTCATTCAGAGTTTAACCAGATGTTTCGTTGTCAATTATTAAACACAATCCTTGTGTTACAGGATGGATAAATAGAAATAATTACACTCTTTGGCCAAAATTTTGTGCACCCTGATCATCACTCATATCCTCCTGAGACCCAAAGATTAATGTTGTGTCACTTTCTAATCTTAAGGTTTCGGATATTTTTCTATAACGAGACCCTGATATGTACTTCTCTACAATTTTGTCCTGACTTCTTTGGAGAGCTCCTTGGTCTTCATGGTGTTACTTGTTTGGTGGGGCCTCTAGATTAGTGGTGTTGCAGACTCTGTGGCCTTTCAGTATAGGCGTGTGTGTGTACTGAGATGATGTTGCATTTAAATTTCAAACAGGTGGATCTTATTTAACTGATTGTGATTTCTGAAAGTAATTGGTAGCAGCAGATCTTATTTAGGGGCTTCATAGCAAAGGGGGTGAATACAGAGATGCATGCACCACTTTTTTCTATTTCCACCAATTTTTTTCACTTTTGTGTAAGTCCATTACAGAAAGAATAATCCATTTATATTACAGGTTGTAAGGCAACAAAATAAGAAAAATGCCAAGGGGGAAAGCCACTGCTGCAGGTTCCCATATTTGGAACTTTGTAAGTTTATGTTTAAACACAGAGATAAATGTTAGGTGTTAAACCGAGAGAGTGACAGCTACAGGCCAGTAATTGTCTCTGATTATAGTCAGAGTGTCTGTTTAAAGGCTGTCGGTCGTGAATTTCAAAAAAATGTCGTCGATTCAGTTGATAAATTCAGAATATATTGAAAAAGATACTTGTAGTATTTTACTTTGAGTCTAAGACTTGGATGCTTCCACATCGACAATATTTTTAATTAACTAAACAGTTGTTTCCATATAAGGAAAAATCAAAAGATCCATTTCCTTCTGGTAATTGCGTGCTGCAGTCGACTAAGGAGTGGTTTGATGTGTTCAGCATTCGCGCAAGTTTAGAGTGACTGATCTGCTTTTTGTGGTTATTTTTTTATCATTTAAGTGAATTGTAGCAGAAATGAACCTAGAAAACTGTTTACCCAAAAATGCATACTGGGGTAAAAGATCGATCTGTAATTATTACACATTGATATAAAAAATAAAAGATATTTCTTGTACACCCCTATCGGCACTGCCCCTTTGCGATTTTTATTGTTTATAATCTGCTCAGGATAGATGAACATAGAACAGAAGACGTTTGTCACACAGTCAAGAACAAGTTTCTCCTCCATTTTTTAAATGTATTTATTTTTTAACCAAAGTGACAAGTCCCGCCCAAATGATTGGTTCCACGAAAAGGAGCAACAGCGACATCAGTGCTATTCTAAAATATTCAAAGGATGCACCGAGGTGGCTACATGAAAAAGGGAAACAAAAAGATGCTGTGTGCAGCGTTTTTACTGTAAGCAGCTGAATGTGGGTATACACGTTCTTTCCTTGTTGGGAACAACTGAAAAAAAGACGCTGACTCTCAGAAAAAAAACGGCATGTGACCACTTTTTCTTACACCACATTGACGAAATGCAGCCTCGTGAGGATTATGTCCAGCTGTCCCACACTATTTGTCCAAAAAAAAAAAAAGAAGTGTTTTCTTCCTACAGCTAGATGGCATTGTTTGTTTCAGGAGGTGTAATAATGTCTCGGTTCTGTACACAGTGTGTTGTGCTACATGGATAAAACATAGAACTCTGTTTTAGCATCTCAGAAGAATTGGCCTCCATTGCCGTCTTTCTGTCCGGTGGGTCCGTGCTTCTATCATGACATTAACGTGGAGATCAGCCAGGGCTTTCAGCGTATCGTCACCATCATGTACTACTACTGGATGGGTAAGATGGGTTTTTATTTCTCAATGATTTTTTCCCCCCTTTGAATTAGAGGCATGATGATAAAGGAGTATGATGTAATACAGATCAGGTTATGGTGGTATAGAGATCCTAAGTCCCGCCCCTTCTGCAGGACCACCACAGGACATTATTTGGGAAAAATTATGAATGGTAGAACGACAAGAAAGAAATGATTTTTTTAAGCTGTTTGATTTGCGTCATGCCACACAAGTGATGCTTATCAATTTAAAAGATAATTTTAATATTAGTTGCAGTTTGTCATAAAACTGTTGAAGTATAAGAACATAATTAATTAGTAAATAATAAGACTACAAACCCAGACGTTGTGTTACGTGACATCACCGAACCCTTTTAATTTTTCCTTCGTTTTGGAGCAAAGAGGTGGCGGCAATGTTAGTGCTCGAGATAGATTTATTTGTGTGTATGTATATATATATATATACTGTATTAATCCCACAAGGGAAATTTTGACTTCTGCATTTAACCATCCAAAGTGAACACACACACCTGGAGCAGTGGGCTGCCACACATTGCGGCGCCCAGCCATGAATGTGAATGTGTTAACCCTTTTTTGTTTTTGCTCCAGACTGTAGTCGGGAAACACAGGGGAGATTTATTTATTTACTTCCTTGGGTCATTAAAGTGGATGCTTTTTTTTTTTTTTTTCACTGAATATGACTTTATCAGTGTTTTGTGATGTTCAGGAAGTCTTAAAAGTGGCAGCCATTTTCTCACTGGTATGACAGGGGAGATGAGGACATAGATAGCATAAGAGAGACTGGTTACTATGCCCCGCGGCAAACAGCTGTCATGTTCAAAGCACTGCGGACCTGAGCAGAGCTATTTCTGTCTTTATGCTTACAACAGCATGAATAGTAATAAAATAAAATGAGGTTTACAGTGCTTTGCCAGTCTGCTGCGGGGTGTAGTCAATCTATCTTGTAAGATATCTATGAGGAGGAACATTGGCACATGCCAGTCATGCAATAATCACGCCAATTAACCGATGGCAAACATGCAGTATCAAGAATTCTTTGTTGTCCTTACACCAATCATTAATTTCTTGAATTAATAATAATGTCCATTATACAGTGATAGTGAGCCAATCAGATCAAACAGTTACTGTGTATTACATACTAAATTTACTTAATGCATCTCTTGGGTTTATTAAGGGGAGGGGGGGGGGGGGGGGGGGGGGGGGGGGGGGGGGGGGGGGGGGGGGGGGGGGGGGGG
>JBCNYH010000011.1:2429961-2443084 GCA_039654325.1 Tandanus tandanus
TATATATACTTTTTATTCCGTTGCTAGGAAACGGGGTGCGGTGTTGGAGCCCCAGCATTCAGGTAGAAATTGTAATAAAGTGGAAACTCGACGTTATACTCTCTCTCTCTCTCTCTCTCTCTCTCTCGCGTTCCCTCTCTCTCTCCCTCTCAGTGTGTGTGTGTGTGTGTGTGTGTGTGTGTGTGTGTCCGTGTCCCTATGCCTCCCTCCCCTCCCTCCTCACTGGGAGAATGCCCGTGTTGTACTGACAGAAACGCTACGGGCTCATCAGACATGGAGGCCCGATTAACGGGCAGAGGCCCATTCTCACGCCTTTAAACCGCAACCCTTCGCCGGTCCCTGGACAAGGAAAGCCTGGCGACATTTTCGGAATACTGCGGGTAAAAAAAGGACCTCAGCTTTGAAGCAGCCAGGATTTTTTAAAGGCAGAGATCCATTTCGGGTTTCTGTTGATTCAACGCGGCCGCCATTTTGTTGACAGTTCGTGTGTGTGTGTGTGTGTGTGTGTGTGTATGTGTGTACGTAGCTATGTGTGTGTGTTCAATAACCCGTACCGTACATGCGGCTTTTATCCGAGTAGCACTTGCTTTTACTTCTACTTTCAGTGTTTAGGAAGGAAGTCTGGGGAAGCATTTTTAGCACTGTCATTTGTGATAGTTTGCTAAGCTAGCTTGTCTTGAGACCTGTGTGTGTGTGTCGTTGAAGCTAAGCTACGTTGCTCGTAGTTAGCTAAGCTAGCCGTATCAGCAATGTGCCACTGACAGGATTGATTACCCTCACAGCCGCCACCACCACCATTCCCCTTGGCATGTTTTTCAGGGGTTCGTTTATTCGTATGATTCATAAAAACAAAACGGTTAGTGCTGGGGTTATTTGTGGGTTACTGCCACGTTGGTAGGAAGAAGGCCACTTTAGCGCTTCACAGGCAAACCCTGAAAATGAGATGAGAGCTAGCCTCGATGCTAACTGGACAGACTGGGAAAGTAGCGCTGGGAGATTCATCCTCAGCACAATTTCACCACAGAATTGGTAAATAAAGTGTGTACAGCGGGTATAGGACAGTCAGAGTCCTGTTTTCTGAAGTGTATGAGATGTTATTTGTTAGTCGGTGTTGGTGTTTATTTAGATGTTAGTGATGAGGCTTGGACAGGGTTCGGGTCACTGTTGTGATTTTGTATTGAGCCCAAATCGGTCCCTTATCAGAAGAGAAAGATGTGTTTCTGCACCCGGATTAGTTTATACAGGTTTGTGTTTTGATCTTTACTCTTTCTGCTTTTATTTTGGGTTTTTTTGTGGGACCCCAGCAGTGCACCGTCCGGAGGAAGCATGTTGTCCCTCAACATGAGAGGATTTTCATCCGAATGATGTGAAAACGCCGTGTTTTCAACCTTAAATAAACCACGGTGAGTTATTTACCCCCTTTATTACACTTTTATTACAGCGTGGGCTTAGTTCTGTCTCTCTCTCTCTCTCTCTCTCTCTCTCTGTGTGTGTGTGTGTGTGTGTGTGTGTGTGGGGGGTGATGGTAGTAGAAAGTCAAGCATCCGCGTGTTGGTGTGTTTTTATTACTATGATGGAGGTGTGTGTGTGTGTGTGTGTGTGTGTGTGTGTGTGTGAGATTTAATTTCTTCAGATCCTGTGCAGGAAGTGGAGTGAAAGGTTTCACCCCCTGCTGTAGTTGTTACTGAAGTCTTGTATTAGATATCTGTAAAGATTCAGATTCTTCAGCTCACTGACTAAACCCCAGTCTGTTTGGATTTATGAACAGATTAATGTGTGTGTGTGTGTGTGTGTGTGTGTGTGTGTGGGAGGGATTCCTAACTGTCCTGTTTAGTGATTTACAATGTTGGCAGAATCAGTAATGGTAACTAAAAGTGACATGGTTGATGACGTGGGAGAATCTCGTCTGGAACCTTTCAGTCACCTTTGACCCTTGACCCACCATTCCAGTGATGTCAAGGCAACTCGCGCCGCGCCGGCCGGGCCTTTTCTTCTCCACATAACTGTTGGTTAGAATTAGAAAAGGATAACACTCGAACTGGAATACAAACAGATTTGAATGTAAATAATTTCTACGCTTGTTGTTTATTTGTAATAATAATAATAATAATAATAAAAATCAGAAAGCACTCGTATCCTACTTGTGGTCCCGAACACTTGTACATGTACACATAAGAAGACAAACTAATATCAACCTCCACCGGATTCGCTACGGATTGGCACGGATGACTTCTCTTTTCTAAATCTGGAGGTTAAATTTCATACTTATGTTTACATCACTTCGCTGACATTGTTATACAGAAGAGCTAACAGGATTAGATAAATCATATAAATAATAAAGACCAGTCTGTCTGCAGAGAGCCGTAATCTGTAAACAAATTGCCATCACTTATATAGCACAATATTTAGTTTTTGATTATTATTATTATTATTATTATTATTATTATTATTATTATTATTATCATTAATGTTGTAGATTAAAGCATTGAAGTAAGTCAGAAGAACTTGCTTTTGTAATTTGCACTTTTTCACTTTGATTATTCATTTTGTGCTCTCTGTGCATTTGACCGTTTATGGAATTTTGTAGGCGTGGCTTTATGCAAATCAGTCGTGACAGGGAATGTGCAGTGCATGTTATAGGTGATCGGTGTACACACACACACACATGTACGAAGACAGTCAGCTTTCCTGAGACATTAACATCTATCAGACAGGTTTATTTCTGTAAAGATTTACACATCGTGTTACTAACAGACGGATAAATAAGATCCGATGTCTGTGAAATCCCTCCTCAGGGAATCGTACTCCGGCATTAAAACTTACTCCAAACATGATCGATAGTTTTGCCATTCTTATTAAAAGAAACCTTGTACGTTCGTAGCTGTCTGAAGCAGCTCGGTCCGGAGGGAAGGGATTATATCGGTAGTATTTTTTACGTGCTGGTTTAAATGAACTGAAGCTGCTTCGATGTGACGTTTCTCCAGCATACATTAACGACTGATTCGTTTTCATTACATCTCTCACCGAGCTCTTCAGCTGTTAAACCCGCACCGAGAGGGCTTTCTCTGGCGTCTTGGGTTTCTCTTGAAATGTGAGGCAACTGTGTGGTATTAGTGGAATTAAAAGGTCACTGAAACTTTAGTATTGGCACCTCTGGAGGACCAGAACACAAACTGTCACGATTACAGTCCTGAAAGTGAAGTGCCCGGAAAAACTGTACTCAAATAATAATAAAGAAATATTATTACAGATAAGAAATATGACCGTGCCATCTGTCTGTCCATCTGTCTGTCCATCTATCTGTAGTTGCTTTATTCAGCATTTCATTAAAATAAGAAGAATCCTTATATAGGACAACCGTAGATCATTTAAAGTCATTCTGTTTGTATTATTAGTAAGAAAGGTTTACAGTAGGAAATATGTGCTCACTCTGAGTTATCATGATCAGCACCAGCGTCGAGTCTCATCCCTTTTCTCCACTCCACGGATCACTGTTCATTTTCACGTCGATGGGGAAATTATCTCTGATTAATTCTGTGACTTCTCTTGACTAACTTTCTTGTCTTGTTATTAGTCCATTTTGTCCACTTTCATCTGTCGAGAGCATGTTTTTTTTTTTTTTTTGACAATGTGAAAGCGTAAAAGCATTTGTAGGAGTATAAATGAACCATACGTCCGTTTCGCTCTGAGATGTAGCTCCATCAAAGTGTTTCTTAAAGCCCCCGTCACACTCATCCACCTTCCCAGTACATCATCAAAGACTTGACCGGATGCAGGAAGAACTCGAACAGTGTGGCAGGAACGCAGTAGAAACTGATAAGGACGTGGTATAGTCTCCAAGGATGTGGGCAAACTTTACACATGTTAAAAAAAGATAGCGTGGACCTGGTTGAATCAGGACGCATTAAGAACGTAATGAGGACGTTGTCATGACGGCACTGATGTAGGAACAATGCAGCGAAACCCTTTTCATTGGCGTATTACTACTGTGGCACGGACTTGTTGAACATAGATGTAGATTAAGAATATTAGAAAGTAAGAGCGTGGTACGATCTGATTGGTTGTAGTAAGAAAGCATTGGATGTGATGCATGCGTGACCATGTGCATGGTACGAAACTAGTCGGGACAGCTGAACGCAGCTGAACACCCCCCCAGCGCATTTCTTGAAATTTTGCTGACGAAGTGTTCTTTGTGTAAGTGTGATGAGGGACTAAATTTGAGGTATCAAAGTATATTATAGTTTTCGGTACTAAAGGGACACGCCGGCATGGCGGGGTAGGAATGTGACTTCCCTGATATTCTATTTAACGTCAAGCGCAAATCCGAAGGTCTCCATCTACGGCGAAGGTCTGTGTACCTTTCTGCCTCAAGTCGCTTCCGATTTTTTCTTGAGTTTATTGAGTTATTGTTTTGAAAGCTACGCCAGTATGTTCAGGGTGTTTGTATGTCTGACGCTTGGTACGTCACATGTTGTACTCGGTTTAAAAACACCGTGTGCAAAACAAAGGTCTTTTTACAACAATCTGTGGTTGTGTTATATTGGTTTAGTTTGGTTGGGATTGACGCTCTGATGATGGGCCGTTCTTATCACCAATATTGCATCATTCTTTTTTAAAAGCAGCTGGTTTACAAGTAAATCCCCGTCAGAGTTTCATCTCAACCTCAGTTCAGTTTTAACAGTGGACACTGTCGCAAAGCCGCTTTACAGAGATTTGTACATTCCTGATATAAATTCATCCCTAACGAACAAGCCAGAGGTGACGGTGCTGAGGACAACCTTCTTCAACTGAGACAGAATCAAGTAGGTACCTTGAGAGGAACCATCCTCGTAAGGAACCCCGTCCTCATCCGGGTGCCACCGGATGGAAATCAAACGGAGAACTATTTTGTAAAATGCTGTGGCAACAGGACTGAAATGATCCGAGACATCACTGATGTGAGACTCTGAGGTTCCTAGAAGAACGAAAGATTATGATATTGTTTATAGTTGCGTTCCGGATGTTAAGGTTAAGAGCGTTGGACTGGCGGTGGCGAGCAGAGGGAGTCGGGGCAGCGGGTGCAAGAACTTCTGTTTAAAGTGAAAATGTGGAAAAGAGAGAAGTGGCTTTCTTTTGTTACAGCCGCGGTTACAGCAACAAAGAACGGGTTTGAGGCGGTGTGTCTGGAACGCTGTTTTGAAATGAATTCTAACTTGTGATACAGAAACCTTTAAGTGCCACGAAGATGTGGTTTTAAGGGATTTTTCGACTGTCCAAAAGGACGCCGAAATTCACGATTCACTATCCACTTTTAATCCGCAGCAATTTTCCTGCGAAAGATTTCACTGGCGGTTTTACCGCTTAGAAACGACGCAAGCGTGTGAGTGTGAGTTAATAACGGTGTAGCGAATAAACGTTTGTAGGTCCAGGAACACTTAGGAAATAAGAAAATGATTGTCACTGAGGGAGGGATAGACAGAGGAAACAGAAGAAGGGAGGGGGCGCAGGAGAAAATGTGTTTTCAATTACCCAAGAACACAGCAGCTTTGACCGCCGTACTGTGAGCTTTCCAAGTGAGTAAGAAACGAGTCGGAGTGAGTAAGAGGGAAAAGGCGAAGGACATGAGGATCATAGGGGGAGGCTGGAGTACAGCAAAAAGAAGTCTGATGTCATTTAATCGAAATTAGGTTATGGGTTTTAGCGCTACGCACTGACTCATCGTAGTAAATAAACATGGCGGCAACAGATTCCGAGCCGTGGTTTATAGTGGCGGTAATCCCTGCGCAGAACGCAGGCGCTAATAACCGTCCAAATCCACCATGCCACCTTCAGAGTGCTTTTCTGCTCTGTTGTTAAGCCTTTTGCCCTTAGCAGGGCATGAAGAAGCTGTCTGCGTGCCCCTACTTTCGTATTCCGCCTCTTTCTCTTCCTCCGTCACTGTTGTTTTGATTGGCGATCACACAGCCCCGGAGAACCCAGCCAGGCTCTCTAACTCCCAGGGGGCTTCTGTGACGAGGTCACAACTCTGACTTGCCTCTCAATGATTTCGGCCACAGAAACCACCTGCTGCGGGAAGAGCCTTCATCCTGAATACACTAGAGCTGGTGTGAAAGGTTAAAGGGAGCAGGATCCTACCGCTGCTTTAATAATAATACAAACCGACTGTAGGAATATTTCACAAAGCGTTAACGCGTCGTGCGATTTCGGATTCAAACCCACTACTGCTATACGAGCATGCAATGCTGTGATGGTCACGCGCAACATGAAGCCCTGATTAGATTACGGTTCTGAAATCCAAGAAATCATCCCACTTGTTGTCGAGCTCGTCTGAAAACACCGGTACTTATTTTACACCCAGCTTCCCAAACTCGTCGTTCAACAAAAACAAACGTTACAAGCTGGGTAACATTGCGAGTGGTGCATTTGTTGCTCGTTTTTCATCACACCTCAAACTTGTCACCCAACACTTTACCCAGAGCTGTCACAGTATCTGATTGGTTCATGAAAATGAGGGGTTCAGGGTTAAAGTCCTTGTGTGTGCATGACTGGTTTATCAAAACTAACAAAATGGTGGACGTTTTGTACCTGAAAATTATTTTTCATTATTATTATTATGAAATTTGAAGGATGTCGTTCCCTGCCAACTCATCCAGTGTCTCCCAGAGTTCGTATCATGGATTTTCGTTAAAAAATAAATAAAAAATACCCCTATCTAAGGAGTGCAACCACGCCGAACCTTAATATATTCATTCATTTAGTGTATTAGCTCATTGTTTTAAACACAATTGTTAGCGTTTCATGCAAATGTATAAATTTTACTCGATTTCTATTAATTTTAGTAAAATTTTCAAATTGTAATATTTCGATAAGCTTATATAGCTCGTATAGCGACTGGAAAAGTATTCTGAGTTCGTATTTCTCACTGTTTAATGTAAATGTACGACGAGTTAAAGGAAAGTTAAGAATATAACCTCCAGTTGGTACAAACCAGCGACCTGCTCGGAACAAGCTGGATTTTTCAGCCGAGTAAATTTATCCTGTTTTTCTAACCAAAGTGAGCGAATTAAATGTGAAATAATACGTTATATTACCCCCCTTACTGACATCCCCACTCCAAACCCAACTGACCGCAGATATTCCATATCAACACGTAGCATTAGCGCAGACGGGTATCACGTAAACGGGTATCACGAGTGTTAGAATCAAGCACAGCACAAACAAACAAGAGGAGAAAATAAACGTAAATCTCCAACAGCTTCGAGTTTAATCACTGTTAGAACAGACTGGGTTACAGTCACCAGATAACACAGACAGCCATGTAAACTTGTTACTGACGCACCTTAACATGGGTCTAACCGTGAAGGAAATGATCATAGGTTATCACATGACTATTTTAACATGCAGGGTTGGGTTCGAAACCCGCCACGCTATTTCAGCTGTCTAACAGTTTGGACGTTTTATTCATCTGTTTTTGCTCGCGGTGGCACACTGGTGTAGTGCTCAGCATGTCCGAGTTTGCGTGTTCTCCCCATGCTTGTGTGGGTTTCATCTGGGTACTCCGGTTTCCTCCCACAGCCCGCGGACATGCACATTAGGTTAATTGGCTGTTTCAGATTGCACGAAGGTGTGGAGGTGAGTCTGAAATGGCCCTGTGATGGTCTGGCGAGCTGTTCTGGGAGCACCCTGCCTTCGCCCAGTGTCGGCTAAGACAGACACAGTGGGGCAGTGGTGGCTTAGTGGTGAAGGCGATGGGTCACAGATCCGAAGGTATTTTCTAGCCCTGGGCACAAACACTGATACGACACATCACTGTGGACCGGCGGGCTGTTACCTGCATCCGCCCAGAGTTTGCACTCTTGGCCAGCCCATTCATATGTGCCTGCATGTGAACATCCCATTCCAGAGTTCTTCTCTGCTGTCGTAACAAGCTGCACTCTTCTGAGGAGGCTCCGTTATCCCAGAGCTTGCTTTGTGAACTGCGGTGTTGTCATGCTGGGACAGTCTTTAGGCTGCTTAGTTCCAGTAAATGAAAATCATAATTTTCAGAGCAGAACCAGGTGCCACGCTTGTACTGTAGACCCCTGTATTCGGTCCCAAGCACAGCGCCATGAACCCCAAACCTAAGTGGACATCTCCCAGTCAAAGTAAAGGAAGAGTCACGCATGACGTGGGCCTCCAACCCAACCCCTCAATTTCAGTTGCAGATATTCCTGCCTAGTCGCTCGTTCTGAACCTTGGTATTTGTTTGATGTGGTGGTCCGTGCCGTGATTAGAGAACATGCTAACAGGTGATTTACTGCTCAGACTAAAACGACTACAGAGTCATTAACTGGACGTTTTGACATATTGTTTGCGATTACATTCAGTTTCCTTTTGAATCAGTTGTTTGTGATTTTAATACCGTGTGTATTTTTAGAATTATAACTCGCGTTCAAATTGTTTGTTAACCACTGAATCTTTTTCTCACCAGGTTGAAGGTGACGAGGGCTGGGCAGCCAGGAAAGGACAACATTGCTTCAACCTAACAACGATCACTTCATTCCTTCCCATCTTCCACCTCCGTCTCCATCTGGATTCTGCCTCCACCGGTTCCGTACTGCTTGTGAGCACATCCTGCTCAGCCCTCCCCTGTTTCTCATATCATCAATGGATCATAGGACACAAGGAGGGCCCGCCACACCACCTCCTCTCCCTGCAAACACCCTATCAGTTGAGTCTGAGAAGGAAGGAGGGGGTGGGAAGAAAGACGACGAAGATGAAAAAAGGAAGAAGGAAAGAGATGCGGTGCCGGGTGTCCCCTGTAACCCCGAGGGTGCCACCACCGGCACCGCTGACCAACAGCAACAGCAGTCTCCACAGTTCTCGGTCAAAGAGACCAGCTACTCCGAGGGCAACGTCAAACTCAAGATTGGCCTCCAGGCCAAACGAATGAAGAAGCCGCCTAAAATCCTTGAGAACTATGTATGCAGGCCAGCATTCAGAGCAACGGTTAGACACGGAAGCCGGGGCGGTGGGCGAGGCAATCGTCGGGTGGGACCCTCCGATGGCAGTGGCAACGCTCCTAGTGTACCGCATGTCAAAGAAGCAGAAAAGGACACCACTGTTACAACGGGAGCGCCTCAGTCACTGGGCGTTCCTTCTAATACTGCACCTACGCCTTCTCTTCCTCCTTCCACATCCACCAGCCCTGAAACTCCTGTGAATGGGAATGCCCCAGTTAAAAGAGTAAGTCACCAAGCCCTAACCTCTCCACTCTTCCACAAAACAAAGGTACTTACAGTAGATATTGGAGTATTAGCGTCTCACTGATGTTGGCTTCATAGGCTTGGGTAACAATTATTTTTCCAGTTCGTTCCAAACTGTAGGTTTTGTGCAGGACACTTGAGTACTTCTACGCCAGCCTTGGCAAACCATGTCTTCATGGAGTGCACTTAGTGCGTGAGGTGTTGTCATGCTGGAGCAGTGTTCAGGTCTCTTGGTTCCAGTGAAAGGAAGTTGCAAGTCTACAGGGTACAGTCCATACAGTCGTGTACGTCTAACTTTGTGGGGACTGTTAGGAGAAGGCTTACATATGGGTATGATGGTCAGGGGTGCACATACTTTTGACTGTTTACCCTACAAGCACTTGTACAGTATCTTATATAGTAGCCTCCACCAAGTGGGTTATGATTACCATTGGTTTGAGTGTCTGTTAGCAGGATTTCGTAAAATGTCATGTAGCTTTTCATGAAATTTCAAACTGAGGTGGTACTATGGTCTCGGAAGACTTCATTAGTTAGACGATCATCTTGAAGATGATCGGATACAAATTCTGGATCTCGGAGTTTTTTAAGCGTTTTTAATATTGTTTGAGGATAATTTTTTGGAAGTGTCGTATTACAGCAGGCCCAGCAGACAAAAAGTTTATACAAAAAGTTATGCCTGCATTTTCAAGAAACTCCTAACAGTTGGGACTTTGGACGAGGATGACTCCATTAGATTTTGGGGAAGAACTGGGTCAAATTCTGGATCCAGGAGCTTTTTTAAGGTTTCTTTAACATTGTGAGAGAGAAAAAAATTTTGGCATGTTTTTTTTATTTTTTTTTATTTTTGACGTTTAGGGATTCAATTAAGAGTAAGATTAGGTGGAGGGATATGTGACGTCGGGGCTGGAAAGGAGAAAAGTGCCGCGGGCCCGGGGTTGGGGGGGGGGGGGTGTGTATGGGAGCCCTCTTGGAGCTGAAGCATATATCATGCCATAAAATGCATTTCTGGGAATCTATATGAACCTGAAGTCTTATTTATCATTCCATATTATTATGTGCTGCACTTCTCTTACTGCAGCACATATGACAATTTAATTTAGAGTAAGAACACCTCTAACTTTAGTCTGAAAACACCTTGTGTAAAGACTATATATATATATATATATATATATATATATAAGAAACCATATAAATATAACAAAACCCTGTAAACATTTGATGTCACCCTCGTCAGGTCCGTGGTTTACAGTTAAGTGTACATCATACACAATTGGTGAGCTTTTCAATACCATTACCAGTTAGTTGCCATTTAGTAGTGAAATATGTAGCAAGCGGTGGCTGGCCTGGCAATGAACGCTGAAAGTTACGTTACATGGACACACCAAGCTGACAAGTTCCATCTGTTATAACTTATCCGTTTCCCGCCTAGCATCGTAAGGCATGATAAAAAATGATGAAGGGCTCAAGGTTGATTTTTTAAAATATATTTTTAAATTTTTTTATTTTTTCCTCTCGCGAGTATATGTTGTACCCCACATTACTACTGCCAGAACTGCATATCTTGACACGGGGACTTTAAATATCAAGCGCTCATGGCTGACTCTATAGGTCAGTGTCACATACACAAGATAACCAGCTGACAGTCGCCATGATGCATAAAAAAAATCTGATTGTTCACAAAACTGAGCTCATGCGGTTTAATTCTTTAAAAAAAAAATTGTTTTTCACACTTCAAAAAAATCCTTTGTGTTGGCACAATTTTACCTGAAATTGTGAATAAATTAACCACATTGTTCTGTGTGTACACTGTTCATAATCATTTGGGTTTACAAGCTTCCTCCGGCACCATCAACTCCCATAAGTCATTACGCAAAACACAATACCGATGTTAGTAATATGCCGGGTTTTTCCCCAGGCTTTACATGCATCTTCAAATGCACCGACTTGCCGGACTGTCTTGGTTGAACTGTTTACGGCTCTTAATGAACCCTCTGATATTTCATATGAGGAATTGATGGGCTTTGCAGAGGTTTGCACTCTCCATGTGATCTTGTACTTATCTCAAATAATTTATCTCACCGGCAGGGTTGGGGTCAATTGCAATTTTTCCAATTACAAATACAGACTCAATTACAAGATATAAATTACATTATTAAGTTACAGCACATTACTTGGCTCACAAACAGAGTTGGGGTCAATTACAATTTTCGATTACAATTACAGACTCAATTATGAGATTATTTACAATTACAAAATATTTGTAACTTTTAATTACAGTTAAATTACAATTTCCATATTTCTGTCATTTTTAATAACACTCATCAAAGTGTGTATTGCACCTTAGGAACATCAGTTCCTCGAACCCAGCATCCGAGAGCAGACACCTGTCTGAATTGAATACTATTCCAGCGATTGGAAAATAGTCGCTCTTTTCATCAGTGTGGGAACCCCGTCTTAATTACAAACAATTTACTTAAAATATGTATACGTTGAAATATATACTTATGTAGCGATGTAATTGGTGATTAAAATTCATCAAAGCAAATGAAATTATTTAATACAAAAGCAGGTAATTGAATTGTAATTGAAATGTAATTGGAAAATAATAGATTTTCCCCTCCAATTACAATTACATGAACACCTTACAGAATTCAATTATATTTCAATTACAATTACGCTCTCACTCAAATTTTTTTATTTTATTTTTAATCAAATTTTACAATTACACTGTAATTAATTATCAATTACGTAATCAGTGACATCATTGACCCTCACCGGCAATTTGTTTTATTTTTATTTTATTTATTTATTTATTTAAATTAAGACATTGGGCAGGTTTAGTCATTCACAAGCTGCAGCAAAGACACATGCAGTGATGACACTAAATATTAAGCGTACCATTAAAATTTTAACAGTACCATCACTATCAATAGTACATGCAAAATAATCACACTTGAGCGAAAGAGAGACAATGAGAGATTGGCTGTATAAAGGCACAGTATGTAGAAGTGTTAGTTTTATATCGGGTGTCTCTATGAATTGTAAATATGGTATGTGTATCAGTTTCCCTTAGGCGTAATAAAAAAAAATGAATAAATTAAAATAAAAGCGTGCCGACCCGAAAGTTTTTATAGCATGTGAAAAAAACAAACTAAACTGCCCGACCTCTCAGTTTTGTGATCAATTGGATTTTTTTATGCGTCAAGGTGCCTGATAGCTGGTTATTTTGTTTACGTGACATTGACCTACGGAGTCAGCACGAACGCTTTGTATTTAATAGTGACTTGCAGAATCAGCCAATGAGAATGCAGGCAGTTGCAACACTGTATTCTATTGGCTAACTTCGTTTCGACCGACGACGTGCACCTCGGAGGTACACTGTGTGTGTTGGGATTCGTGTTATTTTTGTGCTGTGAAAACCGTGCACACGGTCTCAAAAAAATCTCTTTTCACCGGTAAGTGTGTTTTATTCTCTGTAAAACCGTAGTCATGTTGATATTTATGGATAATAGCATAGCATTCAGGCACAGGTGCTTAATACTATAGAATACAGCCGGTGTCACGGTCTGAACTTTTCCCTGGTCTCAACATGTACCTTGAATCATTTCGTGCACATGCGTGATAAACAGTGGAGAGTTCAGACTGTGTATAAGCGGCCTGAGGTCGCAGTTTTCCTCACGGAGGTGTTAGTAAATTACTTATTTGACACAAAGTAATTTGTTGATGCTCTAATTTTTAAATATGGGCAGTTTCAATTTACTTTCCACGTTATCAGAGTCGGTTATTCTTGTTTCATTGGTATCATTCCCCCCTCACCACTTACCTTTTTAATTTATTATTTAGGTCTCTGTACTAAGTTTTCCATTTTACTCATTTTTACATACACTCATATACACACA
>JBCNYH010000011.1:2468558-2481058 GCA_039654325.1 Tandanus tandanus
TGGTGATGTAGAACGAGAGAGCATGTGCGACCTATGGGGGTGTGTGTTGGTGGAGACGTTGTATACACACACACACACACACACACACACACACACACACACACACACACACACACACACAAAAAGCACTATGGCTTTAAGCTGTTCATATCATTGTGGTTAAATATCATTTACAAAAACAATTCTCCCACTGAAGGAGCCGTAAAGAGAAGCACTTATCCCCAATCAGTGTTATTATTACACTCATATTATACAGTAATATCTCTCTCAGACACACGCACACATGTACCACCTTCTACACAGCATGAAGGTATCGGCGCACTACACTATATCAAAGCTATTTAAATATTACCCAACACACACACACACACACACACACACACACACACACACACATACACATGTCCCCAGCAGCATCGCATCATTATTACAATTGGTACTATGAGCAATATCACTATTGCTGTGTAAAAGAATGGCAGGTAAAGATTTCCATCTCAGTGGGACAAAAAAACAACAACCCCCAAACAAACAAAAAAGTCCTGGAGAGAGTAAAATGTACATCCGGGCATGTACACTTACACAAATACACGTGCACGTGCACAGAGCTTCCTCAACAGATAGATCTTCCACTTTATTGCCTTTACCCTGTTTCACGGCCCGTGTGCAGACTGTACGAGAGCGTCGCCTCTTTTAAGGCTCCTCAGTAAAATGGCTAATTTTTCCTACATTTATAGCACTATGTATATACACTGACCCACACTCTTTTTGTAAGCAAGGACTAGTCCAGATGTGTGGATCGGAGACCAAAAGTGCTTTGAAGACCATACAAATATGCCACAGCGATCATTTTCATATTATGGCTTTTTATGTCTTTTTTTAATATTATTTAATTTACTTTTTTTTTTTTTTTGCTGGCACAACAATTCTTAATAATAATGATTTTACATTTAAAACTTTATTCGTCCATAACAATATGTATCTATTGAATCCTCTTTTTGAGACAACTTAGGAATGTAGTTGTATGAAAAGTTTTGGGCAAGTCACACATTTCATTTAATTAATTTATGCATATATATACTGTATGTATACCGCACTGCATGGGCTCAGGAACACTTACACTGGGCGAAGGTGAGGTACACCCTGAACAGCTCGCCAGACCAATGCAGGGCAGCAAACACACACACACACACACACACACACACACACACACACACACACACACACACACACAAAACCATTCACACTCACAGAGTGCCAGAGTACCTGGAGGAAACCCACGCAAGCACAGGGAGAACATGCAAAGTCCACACAGAAACCCCTTCACCAAGCCTGGGAACTCTGGACCTTCTTGTTCTGAGGCAGATGTGCTAACCACTATGACATCGTCACTATGCCACCTGCCAGAAGTATTGATATTGAAAATGTCTAATGGTCCTTATGGGGATGTGGATGTACATCTATCCAAACAGAATACAGTACAGTGTTTTACATATTGTCTATGGGTCACCATTTTGATCAGTCCATTTCATCCTTCTTCTGTAATCTTGAGCAGTAGTTATCTGCTACCGGCTTTCTAGGCCAGTCGTAGCTTCACCAGAGCCCCGTTGGCCAGCCAAACTGTTTCCATGACAAGGACGAGAGGTTGAACTTTTGGGATGAGGTGTTGGACTTTGGGATAATTTCAGTGACCAACTTAATTTCGCTACAAAGGATCAAGTTGTTCGGCCAAGTGACAAGAAATTCTACAGACTGTTAGCATTCTGGGCTTTCGGTACCAAACAATCAGGCTACAGAGCCAGAGAAAGACTATATCGGGAAAGACCATGGACTGATGGTGTAGCAGACAGCCTCTGCCCCTTCAAACAGTCACTTCCGGGAGCTTCCAGTCTTGAGCAAGTCCGTCCAGTGACGCCTTATTGGGTACCAAGTGGCTGTATAAATAAAAATAAATACAAATAAATAAATACAAATGCTAAAGTTCAACTTGCAGTTTCTTTTTGCATGAGTGTTGATTTTGAAAATGTCTAATGATCTTTCATGTGCTGCTCTGAAATGGCACTGTGATTTATTTGTCTAGAAGGGCATGTTATGATGGAGTGGACAGAAATCTATGTAACAATACAGAAAAAAATAAAACCTTACAGAAAATATATCATAGTGGCTTTCTGTTCCTTTTGTCTCTCGAAAGAAAACAGCAACAGCTTCATGACCTTCACAAAACTGTGGCTTTTTATAGGGCTGAAGAGTACAACTGGTAATGGACTGCAGGGATTCAATCTGACCATCATACTGTAACCAGAGCCACCCGGTGACATCCTGAATGAAGAAAGCAGAATATCTGTGCGAAGGTCCACATTGATTTTGTGGTGGTGGTTCAGTATGGCAGCAGGATTTCTATTTTTGTAGTGCTCAGTAATAGATCCTAGAATCCGGGTGGTATTTGTTGTCTTCTGTAGCAGGCTGCAGATGCTGCTGCACCACAATCCTGCTCCTTCTATGAGTCATGCACTGATGAGATTGTCTTACTTATCAGGCTGCTATACCCTTTCCTTATGTTCTGGGGGGATGAAAACATACACATAAGAGAAACTAATGAGGCGCACCACGACAGGGACCAAAATTGTGACCCCTAAAGTGCTGACACAGAAGTGGGAGGAGAGATTATAAAAAATCTCAACATGTAGTGTACAATGGACTCATTAAACATTTTAGTTTACACAGTGCGCATACACACCATGCGTTTGGTTCACTGTGCAGTGATGGAAAAAAATGCTTTTCTAATGTTATCAGGCGTATTGAGGAATCTGCCTCTATCAGGTAATTGTAAGATAGGTATTCTCAAGAGGACCAAAAAGGCTAGGAAACATTGTCTGTGTCTTCGCAAGATGACATCAAGTACTCCAAATCACTTTAACAGTCTCTTCAGGTTCTAGCACCAGTTCAGTAAGTATGAAAGCATCGAACATGAGCCAGTGTGGTGTAGGCATATCCAAGATTATTCATCGTAAGGAATTTATTGATGTTTGCAAATTGCATGCATCTAAAATGTATCGTTCATGTTTATGATAATATGGTTGCACACCGAATGATTTATAATTAAGGAGTTAGTCGTCCGTTAGCTCCTGACACTGATGTGATCAGCAGCAGACATAAAGAATGCAGTCTAGATCTGTTAAGGAAAATGTCATATAAATAAAATCTATTTTCTTTTGTAAAACTCAGTTACCCATACAGTTCAACATTCAAGTATTTGCATTTACATTTAATAAACACACTAAACAATATGCATTTGGAATATGGTATATGAGTAAAAGCTTTAGTATATTAGTCTGAGACAAACAAGTGAATAAATGTTATCAATTTCTAAGCTTTCTCTTTAGTGAGAACATACAAAGTGCATGTTGGTTTCCTTGAGTGTAGATTTCACTGCCACGGCTCTCACCTTCACTCTGTATGAGCTGGCACACGGCCCACTGGGCATGTCCGCAATGGCGTAGAATGGACATGGTGTGAGCATATGCTTCAGCATGGCCAATGATCTGGTAAATGAGGATTGAACTCACACTCACAAACAAAACACACAACAGACAAGCGTCAGCCTGTACCCAAACCCACACATCCAGTATACATGTGAGGCAGAATATCACCGTGTCATAGTGGGCAGCAGGGTGGTGCATTGGTTAGCACTGTCACCTCACACACAATAAAGCCCTTAATGTTGAATTAACTCCTAGAATGTTGAATTAGTTCTTTTGGAGTTCATTTGAACCCTTTTCTATGTTTGTGCGGGTTTCTTCTAGGTACTCTGATTTCCTCCCACAGACCAAAGATATGCAAATTGGGTAACTATTCACAATAGTGATAGCATAGATTGGCGACCTGCCCAGTATGTTCCCGCCTCTTGTCTAAAGTCAGCTTGGATTGACTCTTGCTCACTCTGATGATTTAAGTGGTGTAGATACTGAATGGGAACATTATTGTAGTTTCCATTCGAGAAACAATTTCTGTTGAAATATGCATTGGGTGGTGGAGAGCCATGGTGGAGACAGTACTGCTTTTATATCTGGGGCAGGGGCATTCAGAAGTCCCTCTTCTATTTCTGGCAGTTTTCATTATTGCCAAGGGTTTCCCTGAGTGGGATATTGCTCCTCAGTATCAATGTTGTTTACAAATTAATAAATTAGCTTAATATCAGGGGTGACACTGTGGCGTAATGGTTAGCACGTCCTTCTCACAGAAAGGTCCTGGGTTCGAGTCCCAGGCTAGGGCGTTTCTGTGTGGAGTTTGCATGTCCTCCCCGTGCTTGCATGGGTTCCCCCCAGGTACTCTGGTTTCCAGTCACAGTCCAAAGACATGCGCGTTAGGCTAATTAGCGGTTCCAAATTGCCCCTACATGTGAATGTGAGTGTGAATGGTTGTATTAGCCCTGTGATGGTCTAATGAGTGATAGTGCATGAGATTAGTATTAAGCTACCTCAAACAACGTGATTCCTGTGTTGTTTTGAAATGTTTTCTTTAATGCTAAACACCTACAATTGCCAAAAGAACTTGTTATTATAATGTACTACTTCCTGGTTCAGTTGAATATATAAACTGGTTCATCCCTGCCACATTTCTGCAAAAACCTAAGATGTATCGACCCCAAAATGATGCTTAGTGCCCCTGAGGCTTTATTCGAACAACGGAAATCGTCAGAAAGGTCCCAAAAGGTAGTTTCGAATAATGAACTACACTACCCATCAGCCCCTGCTTGCAACTGCTTTCCAACAACTGTTTCCGGTTTCACCTAAGTGCCACTATTTCAGTTTTTTAGTGTCTCATTGTCAAGCATTTGTTGCTGTCGTTTGTTGTCGTGTATTCCATGTTATTGCTTAGAGTCTGTATGTTTTTTGCCTAGAATTCAAATTTCCTATCTTTTTCATCCTTTAATTTGTTTTGTGCGTACGTTTTACAATAAATTACTGGCACGTCAACCTGTCATCTGCCTCAATTACCAGTTCCTGATGCATTACAGCTCAACTGTTGCAAACTGACATTAACATTGTTTTATGCAGTAATTGAGTTGGTATAATGATGTAGATAAAATGTATATATAATGAGCTGTGCTGTGCACCCAATTTCCCAATTGCTAGTAAGTTGAGGATACTTAATGTAACACCATTAATTATCCTCAACTTACCAGCAGTTGAGAAATATTTTAGAAAAGCTCAAACCCCACATGTCTAGCTACGCCTCTTGATTGTTGTAGTACTTGAGTACAGCAGAAACAGTGTACAGCAGTTGTTTACTGGATTTATAGTGCATGGAGAGTAATAATGTACAAAATTAACCAAGGAACATAATTTATCTACAGAGAATATTATCAACTCTACGTTACTTCTAAAACAATATCCTCTATAAATTTGTTTGTGACATCATAATGAATTTAATTCATGACATTGCAAACTCCAAAAAACAGTGCATTATGTAGTAAAATTTTAAACACAAAACAGGAATAAAAAAAATAAAATAAAAATTAGACAATAAATATGACAAAAGTGAAATTACTCTCTAAACACAGATATCTACTTAGCAGTCTTTTATTTGGTCACAGTCATCAGTAGAATGGAATGAAAACAGACAAAAAATGTTATTTATTTTAAAATGAGACACTCAGCGATCAGAGTCAGAATTTCTACAAGGTTTCATTTGCAAACTGGTTTTCAGGAGCAATTCCTTGCTCCTGAAATTCCTGAAAATAATTTGGTCTGTTTTATAGACCAAATTATGTCTCAGTATAAACAACTCCATAGAATGAAGCTGCACCAATCAAACAGCAATATAAAGCTATGGTGAGTTTGGTTCTGAAACACAAGAATGATATAAACAAAACTGAAAATACAAATATTAAAGCATTGCTTTCTCATTGGTACAAGCATCAGGTATTCACTACTTTTCTACTCATTTTATTACTTATCCGAAATAACGCACATGTTGAGCAGGCAAGAGCACATGAACTTAATCCAATAATGTCCCTAATTAAAATATTAACACTGGGAGATGATACATATAGCAGCAAATGTTGCAGTACTTATAAGCCAAATTATTATAAAACTAAGATCAATCTGAGGTACTGCATGTTGTCATCCTCACTGTAAAAACAAATGTTGAGAAAACACATTATTGTAAGGCAACACACTGCAGCAAAAAGTTTAAGTTAGGAGGTTTTGACCTTAAGTTTTGTCTTTAAGTTGGTCCAGCTTTAAATTCAAAGTTTTGATAAGTCTTAAGTCTTCTTAAAAGTTAGTCCAACTAACTTCAACAAAATGTACAGTAGTATGTAAAGTTTGAACAAATTAAACACAAAACTTGTACGGTTAAGACAATTCTCCTAACTAAAAATTTTACTGCAGTTTGTTACCTTACAATTTTGAAAGTTTTATTTATTTATTTATTTATTTATTTATTTATTTATTTATTTATTTCAGTGCAATTAATTGAAAAGTAAAATTAAACTTTAAATTAAAGTAAGTGGTATATGGCTTCTTATATGTGAAAAGTTAAACTAACAAAGATATTCTGAAGAAAGATATGAAATTTGTGAATAAATAACTACAGTGAACAGAAAATTAGGCACCCCCCCCCAAAAAAAACCCCCCAAAACATTAAGTCATGCACTGCTTGCCACCAACAAGCAAATCTCATTCAAATTCTCAAATTCCTAACACTCTGCTTTCATTCTACAGAGAAACAACAACCAAAAAAGAAAATCTAATTTGAATTAAAAAATCAAATTACATTACTATTAATATAATTATTAATAATAATAATTACAATGACCAGATTTTAGGAACTTATAAAAATGTCAGTTTTTGGCAATGCTTTCCATTAATAACAGAGGCAAACACATGAGAGGAAACACACAAAAGTAATTAAAAAAGTTCTTAAAAGAACATTTAAAAATATTCTCTTTTTTTTGTTTCACTTCTCTTCTTCTGGACACTGAGCTTCGTCTTTTTCTACAATTTTACATTTTGGCATATTTGTTGCTCTCATATACAACGTACTCTCACTACATAAAACTGTGAGATGGTTCTATATTAAAGACAGCTTTCATACGTGAAATCCAGACAGTTCATTTACAACCTTTAAAACACCTCTACCTTTCCTTGTGCAGTGTAATTAGATGTAGTGTGCTAATAATAAATATATATTTCAAATCTACTTCACTCTTCTTGTTTTCTCTGGTTTTATAATGAACCTCACTGCATTTAAGGCTGGAAACTGTCAGCAATTCCTCAGCAAACAAAGCACTGGACAGGTTATGTGCCTTAGTCAAAAGAGAAGAATTAAAAAAGAAAAGTAAAGTACATATAATGAGGTATTTTGTCAGGTTTCACTATAAATCACAAGAGTTATTTGGCAATATCAACTCCATCAGTTAAAAGAAAGAAAGCAGTTATCACTTTCTGGTATCAGTGTATGAAAATATATGCATTATTCACTAGTTATTATTTTAAAAGTTATATATGCTAGTTCTATAGAGCATTCAGTGTCTTAAAGGCAACCATAGAAAGACTTGAACTAAATTATGAGGAACTCTACTGTGTATTGAGGGTTTTGAATTTTTGCTTTGGTTAATGGGAAGCTGATCTAATGTTTTTAGTATCGCGGCTACCCTTAAAACAGGAATAAGCATGACATCTAACACATCCACTTAAGGAAAAGAGAAATAGAAATAGTTTTAGAAAGCAATGAATACCGTTACAATACAACATCTTTGGATATCACTCGTATTTGGAGAGGTTAAAAGCAGAAAAGACAGAAACTAGCACTGTGCCTAGCTTTGTGACAGCAAATACGTTCATGTAAAAAAAAAAGGTCACCAAAGAAACCTGGTGGAAAATGGTTAGTAAGTACAAAAAAAAATCAATAACAGAGATCCAGGATAGCCCCTGGAGCCTTCCTCCTGTGTGCAGTGCTGATAGGAAAGAGCTAGAACACCTTCGTCAACCACAGTAGGCTGACAAAACAGTGCTCTCTAAGTCCATTCCTTCTGTCCAGTCCATTCTAAGTCCAAGTCCTACCAGGGTTATTTTTAGGCTTGTTTTGAACTGTAGTATTCCAAAGCAGAATGGGCTCCTCTGCACTAGTCACTTCTCTTCAGAAAGTCTCACAACATTGACTCAGAGGTCACATATATCGTTAGCAAGTGCTCTCTCATTCACTATGCCTGGAGAGGAGAGAACTTTTGTACCTTAGGGGCAGCATTGCTGTCAACAACACATCCAGAAAAGCCCCGGAGGTCAGTGAGTCATCCTTAGGCTCAGAGTGTAAAAGCCTGTGTGAGAGAGTGTGAAAAACAGGGGACACAGTGGCAGGCGCTGGTCAAAGGCAAAAGCATAGATGTTGTTGTCTGCATGGCACAGGACACTGGCACTAGGACACAGACAACTGAAAAAAGGGCTCTGATGTGCACAGGGCTTTTGGTCGAGGTAGGTATGCTTAACCAGCTGCAAGGCAGACAGATGGTTTACCTTGATAGCTCCGACATTCTCGTCAGGCTGAGGTAGCTATCTTTGGAGGTAATTTGGTGTAAGGGGAGACAGGGAGAGGAGGAGAGAAGGTGTAGGGTCAGCCACTCCATTCCACACATCTGGCAGGCTAATGCGGTGACACTGTCACTTAGATAAGGCTACAGTGGGGCATCTCACTCACAGCTGAAAGTAACCAACAATATCGATTCTACTAGAAAAGGGATTATGCTGCGTACTTATAAACATCACATAATATAGGAATTTACTGCAACTGTTTAGTCATGATAAGGCCTCGGAATTTTCTATTAGGGGGATTAATTGGATTTTAATTTTGGTCCCAATTTAGAAATTATGCCTAGAAAAAAGGACAACCAACACACACACACACACACACACACACACACACACACACACACACACACACCAGTGATAGAGTGCTTCCAGACTAGGGGGTGGTGGTTCATTCATCTTGTCATGGAAGAACAATTGTTTATCATGAGAGGGTGGAGGACACAGCTGTGCTGCCCTCTACACACTGATACCCACAAATGCACATCCCTTCACTCATGCATGCTTTCCACATATCCAAAACCATGTGCGGCTTACTGTGTCTTACAGGGCTTTACTGAAGTAGAAGTTGAGTTTCACTAGTTTTACAGCTTCAGCTGTTTTTATTAAACTGTGAAAAGTGGGGTTGGAGTGACATCGAATAAACAGTCAATGTGGAAGTGTTGTGCATTAAATGTATTGTGGCATATACCATGTGCTCATATTAAATGTAATGTTGTATTATGGTCTGTTTAAAAGTCGATCGTAATGTTTCTTTATTATATTGTAAGCTGTTTTAGTTACAGGTACAAGGGTATGACACTAGATGGAGGTCAACAAGATCTAAACATGTGCAAAGTTTAACATCTGTAAGGTAATGCCTAACAGAATAATGGCACCCCGAAAGGAGTGTACCATAATATATAACACTTACACTCTAGTGAAGTCTTGTATTAATTTTTTTAATATCCAAGCTTTAAGAAATAAAATTAATACCAAGAATTAAAGAGTAGCGGTGTTGGTCATCCTTACACCATAATTAGTGTGTATGTAATACGTTTAAGCGATACAGAGCTTATTTTAACATAAATCACCGTAAAACGCACAAAACTGGGTAATTTTATCCTACGGAATACTAGTGGAGGCTAAACCTATGGTTAGCTGGTGTTTTTCCCCGGAAGTGACATCAACACATTGGGCGGGGTTGACGTGATTGTTTTAAATAGCTTGTAACACTAATTCACCACAGGTACCCTTTAAGATGAACATGTGATATATTTTTGAAGTGATGATTTAAGTTTGGGGTGTTTTTGCAAAAATGTTTCACTCCTGACTAGATTGCAACAGTCGGGGAGCCGTTATTCTGTTTTGCATTGCCGTACAGATGTTTAACTTTGCATATGTTTAGATCTTGTTGACCTCCATCTAGTGTCATGTCTTTGTACCTGTAGCTAAAACAGCTTGTACTATCTACAGCCTCACTTTTAGTACGTTTTTTGAAACAGGGCTGTGTGGATGCGTCAAGTTTTATTTTATTCAGAAGTTGATTAGTTTATATCTGATTTGTTAGTTTAATACCAGCATACTGTTATTATTGCTGGTATCTTGCCTTATTGGAACTGATGTGTCCATGTCATATTCTCACGATTTCGCATACTAGCGAGAGTGAAACAAAACAAATGGCAGCCTTTTCAAACAGTCTAATGTAAACTATTGTACACATACATTTCAAAGTGATACCAATTCAACCCAAGTTAGCCATTGTTAGCAAAACCAGTTCTACCCAGGTTAGCCGTTGTTAGCTAGATAAGCTGCTGTTAGCCATACCAGTTCTAGTCAGGTTAGTCGTTGTTAACAATAGCAGTTTTAGCCCGGTTAGCCGGTGTTAGCAATACCGGTTTTATCCAGGTTAGCCATTGTTAGTAGTGCCAATACAACCCAGTTTAGCCGTTGTTAGCTATACCGATTCAACAGTGGTTGTTAGCGATACCAGATGTTTTTTTCATATTTAAAAAAATATTAAAAGCTAATATATGTCAGCTAATAAGATATCAGCTAAAGTTCAACTCCGTACAGTTTGTATAATCCATATAATTTTCTCACTCTAAATGTCTTGCATTCAAATGTTCAATCAATCAACCTTTATTAATATAGCACTTTACAACATCTGAGAGGTGCCCAAAGTGCTTTACAACCCAGGGTAAAGACAAATTAAACATAAAGTCATCATAAGATGAATATATAATCAACATGAAAACATAAAACCAAGAAAAAGTCTGAGCACTTCTGAGCATAAAAAGCCATTTAAAATGAATGTTTTGCGCTTGGACTTAAACAGTGATAGTTCGGGGCACAATCACCCCAGTATTAATATCTGTTTATAAATGTTAAAAGTAGATATTTAATAATAAGTTAAATAATATCCTTCTGTTATTTGCAGGTCCGTGAATGGCGTGTACAGGATTGGACTGTTTGCCCTGAAAGACATGGATAGTGGAATGGAGCTCACTTACGACTACAATTTTCACTCCTTTAACACTGAAGAGCAGGTGTGTGTGTGTGTGTGTGTGTGTGTGTGTGTGTGTGTGTGAGAGAGTATGGGTGTGCCTGCGTGCGGCTGTGTATGTGTGGGTGGGTGTATGAGCTAGGGTTTGGGTATGTGTGGGTGGGTGCCTGCAAGTGGCCACTAAACAGCCATTCATCCAGTGTACCTTGGATCTTCTTGGGATCTGCTCAGGGATCCGTTTTCACTTTTCTGGCCACAAACTTTAGAATGTAATTATAATTCGTTACTGTGGGTTCTTATAGATAGATGTGTAGTCAGGGCCAGACCTGGAACCCTTTCCACACCTTCTGACTGAAAAAAAGGTACCACAAAACCACAGGCCTCAAAGCTGTAACCGCTGATGTCAGTGGCCATGGGAGGGGTTACCACAAGAAATTCGCCACCATTTTAATAAAACGTGTATGCAGTGTCAGTGTGACGTTTCTTACGCTGCAGAAAGATGTCATTTTGTCTTTATTCCTGTACAGCAAGCGTGTAAATGTGGCTCAGAAGCCTGTCGTGGCATCATTGGCGGAAAGAGTCAACGGATCAATGGCCTTCCTGGCAAAGCGGGAGGATCAGGAGGCGGGGCACGGCGTCTCGGGAGGCTGAAAGAGAAGCGCAAATCAAAGCACCATCTTAAAAAACGGGTAGGAGGACCCGAGATATCAAACACACATCTGTTATCACCTGTGAATTTTTTTAATTTTTTCCCTAGTAATGACGCACGTGTCTGCTTTTATCTCCAGGAAGAAGAGTCCAGTGACAGCAGCAAGTTTTCCCAGCACCTTCTGATGAAGCCCATGTCGAACAGAGAGAGGTAGAAGACAAAAGCTTTCATTAGATGATGGTTGGAAGTGAGGTGGTGTATCTTAAAAGTACTTAAAAGAAGTTTGATTGCAGGAACTTTGTCCTGAAGCACCGAGTGTTCCTGGTGCGCAACTGGGAGAAAATGAGGGAAAAACGGGAGCTGTTGAAGAGGGAAGGAGAGAGGGAGCGAGAGAAGGACAGCAGCCTATCTCAGTACTCCCGCTGGGGAGGCGTCATTCGGGATGATGGCAACATCAAATCAGGTGTGTGTGTGTGTACGCATGAGGGTCGCCTCTACCGTCAGTATTACTATAACTGAATGTGAAAGTGGGTGAGTAATGAATTATTCCTGTGTGTGTGTGTGTGTGTGTGTGTGTGTGTGTGTGTGTGTGTGTTACAGACGTGTTCCTAACGCAGTTCTCAGCATTGCAGACGTCTCGTTCGGTGCGCACACGCAGACTCGCCGCTGCTGAGGAAAACACAGAAGTTACTCGCACCGCTCGACTCGCACACATCTTCAAAGAGATCTGCGACATGATCACTAGCTACAAGGGTCAGCGCACACACACACACACACACAC
>JBCNYH010000011.1:2547499-2557746 GCA_039654325.1 Tandanus tandanus
CTCACTGCTTAGGCTGCTGCCCCCGCGACCCGACCCCGGAAGAAGCGGAAGAAGATGAATGAATGAATGAATGAAGATGCCTTTTACATTTAAAAAAAGATTGCTTGTTTAGAAACAATATAGTGCGAAGTGTGGCCTGTGTGATGTTCTTCATGGGGTGACCACCAAGTAACAAGTCCTTGATTTATCTCTGTAAAATAAGCAAGAGTTTGCTGTTTAAAAAAAAAAAAAAGAATATCATTCCCAGTTGTATTACAGTTCACTTCATCAGGGTGTTGCAGTAAGGCTACAGTGAAATGCACTCATCCTCCAATCACAGTTCTACTTGAAGAAACCAATCTTTAACTTCATTTGTACTTCAAGCACTTAGTGTACCTAAATTCCGACTGTTTTTCACAGAAGACAAGAGATAAGTGATATTAAAAGCAAATCCGTGAAGGTATAGCGTCATCTTATCTTTTCAACAAATGTAACACACAGCCAAACCGTCTGCGTATTGCATTTCACAATCCTCCCCAGCCATACCCCAATTGGCATAAGGACCGGGTCAGGCTACAGTAGCCACTCACTCACCTTGTAACAGATCTCGATCAAGCTGCCATCCACTTGACTGACAGTGCAGTGTTCCATTTTGCCATCACGCTCTACCTTGCTATCCTGCCCCACACGCATCACCACGAAGATGGGGTTTGGATACGCCTGCAGATATTCTTCCAGCTCTTCACGCCAAGCCTCATCTTCTATGTCTTCAGTCATGGTGCTCACTATGGTGAGATAGGCACACGGAACGATGGACAGATGAACGAACAGAGAAGAAAGAAAACCAGTTTGTAATAAGAGAGAGAGGGACAGAAAGAGTTAGTGGAAATAATGTCGCTGATTACATCCTTACATGGTTTACAGACCAGATGGAGGTCTGGCAGTGAGATGTAAGCTGGGCGGCCATCATCAAAAAACACCAGGAACCTGAAACATCAGCGATCAGCATTTTTGTCAGCCACAACAGCTGAAGTCAAACAGATGAGATAATTAAATATTGAATTAAAGAAAAATGGCACGGTTGAATCTTGTTGACCCCACAGCCACCTGAAGCTGGGTGCTCAAGAGAGGTAAACTGGCCATATTCTTAGGGAGGGAGAGGTGGCACACAGTCATGGACAAAAGTCTTGTCACATATGTGGACAATCATGTATAAGAGCCCATATCTCGGCAACTTATTAACCGATTTTTATCAACTATGGATTAAACTAATCCTAAAAGTATACAGATTGTTTAGTGAAAGCAACAGGAAATCATAAATTTGTTTATACTTTTTACAGCTAATTAAAGTCGAACATATCCATTCTAGGCTGGACAAAAGTCAGGTCACATCTTGTAACATCAAATTCTGGATCAAAGTGATTAGTAAAAAATAATGAAAAGTGCTTGATGATATGTAAGATGGGTGGGAACATTACCAGACGCGAATATCACCAGATTATTGCTTCCCGTTATGTTTAAAACCTACAGGTGGCTCAGATTTCTCACCATAGGGTTGATAACACACTGTTTTCTGACCATTGGATGAACGAGCTGCCCTCAAAAATAGCTTACTCACGTATTAAAAATGGATTACAAATGTGTTGGGCCTCAAGAATTTTTAGTAGCACTTACACATTTTTATTATTTGTAATCTGAACATCTTGAAGGTGCCTGATTCTTTTAATATGATAATTATTCATCATGACGAGCACCTATGAGTCTGGCACAGTCATGGCCATGTTTGCAGAGGCACTACTGACCTTGAGTGACGCTTTTAATTTTTTAATATGATGTTATATTTAGTTATGAACAGGGCCATTTGATTATTTTCTGTAATAAACATAGTCTTTAAAGTGAAAATAAATGTATGTGCAAAGACTTTTGTCCAGGCAAAAACAGGTATGTTTGAGATTTAAAAAGCTGCAAAGGTTAGACGAAATGACTTCCCAATACTGCTGCTAGCACACATTACTCAGCACCATCAGAGGGTTATTTTGAGTCATAGCTGATAAAACCGGTTAATAAGTTGGTGAGATATGGGCTTTTATTCATGATTGTCCACATATGCAAAAAGACTTTTGTCCATATCTGTAGAAGTGAAAAAAAAAAAGAAAAAAAAAAAAACAGAATAGTGAACAAACAGCACCTCATACGGTTCTTGCGGTCCGGCATCTCTGCTACTATGGCTGCGTGGAGCCACGACTGGCTGCCTTCTTTGTAGTTTGCTACGACTCGGCAGCCCACAAAGAGATCCTTCAGCATAGGAGGCTGAATACATGCCAGGTGATGAGCAGATAAAACACTCTTTCCTTTCCCACCATCAAACAGAACTTTATACCGACAAACAGAGTCTGAGAACATGTGGAACAAACATAACACACAATTAATTAAACAGTGTTAACCAGTATAAAAATACTGCATAGCCCTGAAGAAAGCAGGCACATTTGACATACTGTCCATGTAAGGCCCACGCTGACATAGAGCCTCCAGTCTGGTACTTGTCTGCGTCATTAAAAAAAAGAACTTTGTATTGCCCTTCCTCTCCATAATGCTCCCCTCCTCAGCACCTCCCCACCCAGTTTTCAGCATTTCACAATCATCAAAATGATGCAGTGGGTGGTGATAAAGGTTTATCTCACTGGGCGTGTCAACAATTGGCGACTGTGGCGAATTCATTCTGCAAAAATTCTGCAAACAATCTCCAAGTAGTCATCATGTTCGCCGTCCTTCACCAATCTCACTGTTATTCGCCAAGGAGTTTTAAACAATAGGAGCCTTTGGCAAACATGTCTTTACACAAAAAGGTCTGCAAATACTCACGACAGTCACTAGTCTGAAAATGTTCTTAGTGTCGTGTGTGTGTGTGTGTGTGTGTGTGTGTGCGCTCGCTCACTGTCTACGTGTATGCTCACTTTGGATGGGTTAAATGCAGAACCACACTGATTGCAAGAAAATTCGCTGTTTACCTTCACGAAACAATACACTGCTTACTTTTAAGCAGACTCAGTAAATATCAACACTGCCAAAACACTGTGACAACATTCCAGATGAAATAATTTTTTTAAATATATTGCTATAAAGTGCTGGCTCTCGTTCAATTATAAATCACCTACCAGTTGTTTTGATGTCTAAAATTGTGCCTGTGTGCCATGTTTTAGTCCTCCGTCTTCCAAGAATGTTCATGTTGACCTTCAGCATCACCTCTTTCTGAACATGAAAAGGCACCTCAGGTGTAGCAGGTGCCACACCAGGTGTGGCCGTAGTGGCAGGTATGGCCGGAGTGACCATTGTGGTTTGGGAGACTAAGAGAAAAGTGAGAGTCTGAGAGTTAATCATCACACAAAAAAGAACCATGAGGAATTAAATGCTGAGGAAGACGATGCACGCAAGACACTGAACAAAAACTAGATGTGACACCTTCTGGAGCATCTGGCGGTTTGGTAAAAGTTTTTTTGGATGTCTTGTCCGCAGCTTTGGTGTCGGTGGTACCAGAGCGAGGGCTGGAGGTAGGCGATTTCATCTCCGGTTTGTTGCCTTGTTTAGAGTCAGTGTTTTTAGCTTTTTCTGCAGGTGCAGGTTTAACAGTAGAATTATAAGGTGGCGTAGCATTTGAAGGTTTGCTGCTGGGTTTGGGACTGGCCCGTGTAACCCTTTCCTTAGCTGAGGTTTTACCAGCGGTGCCTGAGGTTAAAGCTGCGTTGGAGCTTTTGCTCTTCGAGGCAGATTTTTGATTGACGGTATCGTTCTTTGAAGATTTGGATGCTGGAGTAGATGGCACAAGTTGCGCTGGAGCTTCATCATTCTGTTTCGTAGAAGCAGGTGTTTCACCAGACGGTTCTGTTCTATCTGTACGTTCAGCAGAAGTGGAAGATGTGATTGGAATGGTGGTCAATGGAGATGTTTCAACAGTCTCATTTATGAGTGTAGATGTGCCTGAAGAACCAGGAGGAGAACCTCCTGGAGAATCACAGGGTGAAGGGGTACTAATCGGTACACAGCTTTCGCAAGTCTTTATGACTGGCATGAGGTTGTCAGGAGGTCTGGTCGGTGATGGTGGGGGTAATTTGACTTTGGTTGGAATGTCATCCACCTCAGGGTTTTTCACATTCTGAGGTAAAAATTCTGAAGACTCTATGCCAGCTGACACCTCAACTTCCTGAGAGAGTGATAGAAGAGATGAAAAGAAAAAGAAATATGACCAATTTACACAAAGATTATGATGATTTCAAACCTTCAAGAGGTCAGCACGGTGGTGTAGAGGTTAGCACGTCTGCCTCACAGCTAGAGGGTCTGGGGTTCAAGCCCCAGGCTTGGGAGTTTCTGTGTGGAGATTGCATGTTCTCCCCGTGCTTGTGTGGGTTTCCTCCAGGTACTCCAGTTTCCTCCCACAGTCCAAAGACATGCACATTAGACTAAGTGGTTCCAAATTGCCCCTAGGTGTGTGCATGAGTGTGCATGGTTGTGCGTGTGTTGGCCCTTTGATGGTCCGCCTTGGTCCAGTGTTGATTGAGACAGGCTCCAGGCCTCCCTGCAACCCTAGTACGAGTAAATGGCTCGGCAAATGAGTGGTGATGATGATGATGAAAACCTCCAAGAGGCATAAATCTTCTCACCTTCGGTTCCTCCTTCACTGCTGTTTCAGGAACAGAAGCTTAAGTGAGGAGAAAATCCAAGTGAGGGAGAGGAAGACAAAGAGACATGTCAATTTAAACAAAAGATAACCAATCCTGACTTAAGATACTCTTCCTGTTTAAAATTTTATTAAACCGATCTTAATCAAATGACAATGAGGCAATAATATACCACCCAAATCGAAGACGACGTAGTCATCACCCCCGACACCCTCAGCACTAAGCTCATCATTCTCTCCGCTGTCTTTATCCTTTTTCATTTGCATGATGTTTTCCATAGGTTTGGCTCCTCCTCCTTCTTCCTCTGAGTCCGTGTCTCGATACTCCAATCCCAGCATTCCATACAAGTTCTTAATCACTGACTCGCACTCCAGGGCTGATCTAATTCAAAATAAAAGCAGGTCAACGCCAACAATCGCTTTATTAAAGGAAAGGAAACTCCGCGGTTATGAAACAGTTAGTGTTCAGGGCTATGGTTCACTCTGAAGGTCTGAATAACTATTTTATTCTTTCATTAATCATTTTTCAATGCATGAAGGATTTTTTATAATATGGAGGGTTTTATGAATATAGAGAAATGTCGAGTTTGTTGATGGTTGATTGACGTCCCAGGACGCCCCTCACACCTATGTTATCTTGTGGCTCTGCTGTTATTGCCAGGATTATTTTAAACAGGCTCCTGAGTGGCACACGACTGTCAACCTGGAGATTGCAGGTTCGAAACCAGGTTGATGCCGCAGCCATCCACGGTTAGGAGTCCATGGAAGCAAATGGGCCGAGCTCTAACAGGAGGGAGGCATGGCATACACTAGCCAATCTTGTATGGGAAAAAAAAAAAAATAATAAAAAAAAAATAAAATAAAAACACCTTCCCCCCACATTTGTTAAGCTGCCCCCAAATGTGTAGTAATTAGTAAAGATGTGGGCGGCAGCCTCAATCTTCACAAAGGAGTACTTTGCTTACTCCCCTCCGTGGTTAGTGGTATTTTGTGATTAGGAGGCAACACTTGATGAGGGGGAATTGGCTACAACTAAATTAAGGGGAGAAAAAAAAAGGGAAAATACAAATAAATACATAAAGAAAAATTATACTGGCCCTACAATGGCCTGGTCAGCTGTCCAGAGTGTACCCCGCCTTAGCCAGAGTCGGCTGAGATGGGAGCTATCCTGCCTGCCACCCTAATTAGGATTAAGCAGCTTAGAAAATGAATGAATGAATAGAAAATTATATTTTGAGTTCTCTTTCCAACCCAGACCCTCTTTATCCAGGATCCATTACATATTCATCTAAAAATACACTGAAGACACTTTAAAATACATTGAAGACACTTACTCGTAGGTGTTATCGTACAGCAGCTGGAAGCGTGCTGCTTCCTTTTCTTTCTTCCTCACCCAGCCTTCTACCTGTGCCAACTGCGCCTGCCTCTGCACCAGCTGCTCGTTCTTCTGCACCTGCTCCTGCACCCAGTGCTGCAGCTCCTCCGCCGTCATGGTCACCCTCTCAGCTTCTTCTTCACTCTTCATCACCGCTGTCACGAGGGCACATCATAAACACGGCACAGGCAAGTCAGTGACAGGACGCAAAAGCGGGCTGGTGTTTCCGTTACATTATGTTGAAGTTTACATGGTTACTATGATCAGGAATATAGTGACACCGCAGTGTCACTACCTGGCACCTCAGCACCGCTACTTCTGACCTTGAGGCAAGCTAGAAAACGTGAGAGCTGAGAACAAGGGTAAAAATTGCAAACAAATTGTCTGTCTGTGAACAAAATCCCGACCATCCCCGCACAATTCCTGGGGATTATTTGATTTTTAAATGTCAAGGTCAAAGGTGAAGGTAAGAGCAAAGTCACAAGCAGACAGAGCTCTTATAACTTCCAGATGAATGATGACAGACATGCCGTTACTACCTTTGACCTTGTGTGATCTTGAAAGGATAAATCCAGCCAAACAAAAAAACCTTTAAAACAAGACTTCTTTTTTTTTTTGCTAATCTGGACATGTTCACGTACTGTAGAACAGCAAGATGAGCACATGGGTAATTAAAACCAGAACCCATACATGGCTTATACTACATTATCCATGCTGAGCAGAGCGGCGGTACCCTACACTGCATCAGTGTCCCTCTCCTAATTAACATTATTACTCGACATATATATTAATATTTTTAAGCTTTATATGTTCTTATCATTTTGCTTCTTTATAGAAATTAATGATTAAAATGAGAAATCTAGTTTGTAGTTTGAAGAAGGAAATTTAAAGGTTAAAAATAGTTACAATATGTCTAGAAATAGAAGTTATAATCTTTTATGTGGTTTATTGTAATCTTTGTTTTTTGCAGTGAAATTTACATTGACAGCAGGGACCTCAAGGTGTGTGAGTGTGTGTGTGAGGAAATGGCACAGTGCTTTCTGCCACCTGCGTTCTTCAACCTCAACACGCCTTTAGATTCCAGCAGGTGCTGCGGCGCTGCTTTCGGGTTCTGACAACGCTTACGATTTCTCCAGATGCACTACGGCACATTGCAGAAACGTCTCAGAAGCGCCACTCTGTTAAAAATAAACATCTAGCATAATCGTTTCTCTGTGTGGAAAGTTTATTTTTCTGTACTTTGGAAAAAAAACAAAAAAAAAACAAATCGAGATGTTATCAAGTCATGAGTCAGAAATCAAGGGCGGCGTAGCGATTAGCTCATCCAGCTTACAGCAAGACAGTCCTGGGTTCGAGTCACAAGCTCTGCAAGGCCATTTTTCTGTGGAGTTTACATGTTCACAGCGTGTTTGCGTTGGTTTCCTCCGGATACTCCGGTTTCCAACCACAGTCCCAAAGACATGCACATTAGACTAATAGGGGAACTGCATAGCCCCCATATTGGATTTCAGTCATGCAGGGGATTGTGGGAAATGTATGACAGCTGGGGGCGCACAGACAGAATCAATAACATCAAAATGCCGGGTGTAACTTCTTGTGTGTCTGGATGCTTCAGTAACCATGTCAGGGATCAACGTTTGAGTTTCTATGTTTTCCAAAGGACACTGAGCTTAGAAACAAGTGGATTAACAACGTTAGTCGGGCTGGAAATAAGGGGAACTACAGTAAATTATAACTGACTTCAACCCACCGAGTCTGTAGCAGCCGTTTTTAGCAGAGAAGGAAAACATACATGGTCAACACACCGACAACTTTTCCACTCAAACCAAGTTCATCAAAACCGCCTAGGAGAAAAATCCAGCGAAAACAGTGCCCTACAAGGGCATCATATGTTGCCAATCTACAGAGTAAGCAAAGTGATTTTTTTTCATGATATTACTAGGTAGCTAGCTATCTATACAACTAGCTGCACAGAGAGTCGACAGTCCTGGTGTCCAGAGAGATTTTCTTGCAAAGATAGATAGAAACAGAGAGAGCGATAAAGATGGAGATAAACAGATAGATATGCAGTGATTTTCTTGCGAAATCGCCACTTATGAAACAGGGCCTAGCAGTGCGGATGCAGGCGATATGCTAATGTGGCTCGCTAAATAACGCAGCAGCAGATCCGTGTTCCATCAGAAAACAGGTCACAGGCATCATGTTCTCAAGGTTATGAGGATTAAGTGGTTTTATCCCCAGCTTTTGTGCCTGCTTGAATACTGGCTGTGAGATGGTGAATGCAGGGGACTTCACACTCAGTCAGGGTTACGTAGGTACTAGACAGTCGTAACGTCTCTATCAGGTCTGATTTCTTGCCTTTTAAACTGGCATTTCTGCATCTCGGATACTGTTGCTGCCTCAAAGGGTGAGCGAGGAACTGCTCGAGGTACATCATCAGGAGTCGAAATGGGCTCCAAAGCATAAATTTGCGATATATTTACATTACAGATGTATATACAGCTGTTCCCATGATGCTGCGAGCGAAAAGTGTTTCCGGGCATGCTCAGTGAGACATGCAGGTCCCCTAATGCCCCTAGCTGTGAGTGTGAATGTGAATGGTTGTGTGCTGGCCCTGCAGTGGTCTGGCAAGCTGTTCAGGATGTACCCTGCCTTCATCCAGTGTCGGCTGTGATAGGCTCCAGCCTCCCGGTGACCCTAGTGGGATTAAGCGGCTCAACCAATGAGTGAGTTATTATCATATCGAACAAAATGATACTGACATGGATCAGTTCCAGCGCTCATTTTATTACCAGCCAGTTGAGGCGAGCAGAAAACCACTGGGGCAGTGGATCCTCAGGGGTTAAGGCTCCGGCTTGGCCCTTAACTAACACTCAGCTGGTCAGTATTATAGTCGGACACTAGGGGCGCCATATCGGATCCGAACCAGAACGTCTTCCCGCGTGCACAGGGGGGAAAAAAGCCGTGAAAGTAAAACATCTCCAAAAGCAAGCTCATTTCTGACGTGTGGACTTCAGTAAAGATCAGAGTCCAGTTCATCCATCCTATGATCAGTGTCGAGTGTTTTTAGACCAGAACCACGTGCTTTGGTGTAAAGTGTAATGGAGTTGGGAACATGGCGTCTGGGGATCTGCATTTGATGCATTGTGCGGAACTGGGAGCATGAATCACCTTTGTGTTGTTGGAGATGTTAATACTGAACTGGACTCGATCCTTGATGATCTCTGGATCCCTCAGCCTACATGTGTACCTTGTTTATCTAATATCCAGTCAGACAGCTAACAATACCAACACAATAGATATGCTAGCAGTCTGTAAACACAACAACACTACACAGCACATCACTCCAGCTTTGGATTTGGGTTTCAGGTTCTTTTAAAAAGAAGAAGAAGAAGAAATCGCAGCTGAAGCTGGTAGTAATGATTAAAAATCCGAAGCAGTGTGTTGTTATTATCTGTACTGTACATCACTTCAGTATACACCTCTACTAGCATACTTATAAACCCACCTCACATCCGCCTCAGGTCTGCCGCTGGTACACCTTATTTTTGTAGTATAAAACAAAACCGAGGTACTGACCTTAGATTCGGAGATTACAGATCCTCTGAAATCTGCAAGCAGGGTAAATGTGAACCGCGGAGATTAAGGACAGTCTTGGTTCGTTTTCCCACCCGTTTTCCGTCAAACCCCGCCTTCAGACCTGTGATTGGCTCGTGGTCCGGATACGCGCGTGAATGGCGCCTCGGAGAGGAGAGGAGAGGATCAGCAGCAGCAAGGCAAAGATGTTCCTGGTTTTTTTAGGTAGAAGCACAAAATGCCCCGGCACTTGTGCTTTTTTTTTTTAAAAAAGTATTTTTTATTTTATTTGGAAACGATTGGAACTCTGAAGTGCGTGTTTCCATAAAAAAAACAACATGACACTTGATCATTATGCAGCTGTAACACCATACCAAAAAAACAACCACCAGGGATACCATAGCAACCACCTAGCAATTAAATGATATACACAGTAGTGATGTAAGGTCACGTGATGTGATGAGTCCAGACTGAACGTATTGCAGAGTGATGGGCGTGTCAGAGTAAGAAGGGATGCCCGTGAAGTGATGTACCCCATGACATCTATATACAATAGACGGGTCGTGCGTCGCTCTCGCGGTGTCAACATGACGCCATCTTGGAGAGGGCTCCTTGTGGGGTTTTGCTGTAGGAACAGTGGGGGAA
>JBCNYH010000011.1:2600958-2618189 GCA_039654325.1 Tandanus tandanus
GATGTTTTACACTGTGGGGTCCAAAAACCCCCCCAAACGTCCGGTGGGGGGGCAAGTTTTCCCTTCCCCCCCCCCTTTTTCACCCACCCACCCAAAAAAAAAAAAAAAAAAAAAAAAAAAAAAAAAGACCAGCTTGCAGGTTAGTGTTACAATTTTGAAGCCAAGTGGCAGCCATCTTGGAGAGACCATCTTGCTTTAAGATCTCAAAACAAGCCATTGAAAGCCAACACAACTCGAAAACCCTGAAAATATTGATATAATTTTACTGATATTTGTAATAAATTGAAAAAATAAATGAAGCTCTTCAGTGCTAAAATTTGAAAAAAATTGGGGGGGTTAATGAAATCTTGGATGCAATTGTTTCCATTTTCAGTGAGATTTTCATGCTGTATGAATATAACTTCCAGCATTAACTTTGTCTCACCAAGATGGCACCATTCTGGCTTCAGGTCTTGCCACATGCAAACCTAGAATAGACAATATTAATAGATAATAAAATAATAGATAATAAAAAATTCAAGTAGAATACACAATCCAATCACTTTCTGAGATCAGTGGTTCAAACAGGTGGAAGGTGGCTACCGGTTGGTTGAAGTGAAAACCTGCACCCACACCGGCCCTTTGCTGATAAGATTGGACATCCCTGGTTTATAGTCAAGAAAGTTTGACATCACTGTGGACTAAGAGGTTGCTGTCCAAGAAAGAAACTCTGCTTTGAAATGTACACCTTCGACTCAACTAAAGTTAACAACTGTTTAAAACGGGATAAAAAAGGTTGAGAAAAAGGTTGACTTGTTGGCCCACAATGACAAGAGCTGTGCTTAGAGGAGTAAAGGTAAGGCATTAAACCTCAAGAACAATGTACTGAATAGTAATCATGGTTAAACAAAGTGGATAGAATAATAAATGAGGAGAACATCTTCAGAATTCTTCAGCATGGCCTTAAAATATCAGCTAAACAGTTTTAATTTAGAACATGTTTCAACAGAACAATTATTAATTTATTCATTTGCCAAGCCACTTAATCCTATTGGGGCCATGGGGAGGCTGGAGCCTATCTCAGCCAACTCTAGACGAAGGCGGGTTACATCCTGAACAGCTCAGCACTTCAGTGCAGGGCCAACACACACATACACAAAACCATTCACATTCAACACTCACACTGAACTGTGCAGGGGAAATCAGAGTACCCCAAGGAAGCCCATCCAAGCACAGTGAGAACATGAAAAGTCCACACTGAAACACCCTTGCCGAGCCTCGAACCCAGGACCTTTTTGCTGAGAGGCAGATGTGCTAACCACTATGCCACTGTGCCGCTTTAAACAGAACAATGACCTAAAAAGTTGGTTGTAGAATGTATCAAGCAGGCTAAAGTTAACCTTTTGGAATGGCCTCCCCAAATTCCTGACCTCAACCTAATCGACAATATGTGGACTGGGCCTAAAAGTCAAATCTATACCAGAAAGTCCAGAAGTGTCTGGCCTAGGTGAAGGTTGTACCAAATGTTCGTGTTTTCCTTTTAAAGATGTATGTTGTACAGTCATTCTTCCTTAGAAAACGTGAAAGCAGCAACCACTGTGAAGACTTGATTACACATTAGCAGAAACCAGCAATTTAATCAAAACCATATATTTAATCAATACGGCAGCGTGGAGGTTAGCATGTCCAATTCATATCATGAAGGTCCTGGGTTCAGGTCACGGGTTCGGCAAGGGTGTTTCTGTGTGAAGTTGACATGTTCTCTCTGTGCTTGCGTATGTTTCCTCTGGGTACACTGGTTTTCTCCCACAGTCTGAAGACATGCACATGAGGCTGTTCCAAATTGCCCCTAGGTGTGGGTATGATTGTGGATGGTTGTGTGTGTGTTGGCCCTGCGATAGACTTATGGAATGGCAAGCTGTTCAGGTTGTACCACCTTTGCCCAAAGTCGGTTGAGAGAGGCTCCAGCCTCCCTGCAATCCTAGTAAGATTAAGCGGTTTCGGCAAATGGATGAATGAATGATTGCTTAATCCACATATATTGATCGACAAGACAAAAAAGTAAAAAAAAAAAACGTTAACATATAAAAATGTCATGATTTTTTTTTAAAAAGGTGTAAGATAACTATGGAATTCAACTATGTTTTTTTATTATTTATTTATTATTATTATTTTTAAATTTTTTATGCCTATTTCCAAATCACGCATATTTCTTTTCTTACGTGAAGGTTCTACTGGGACTTGGTAATGCTGTTTCTGATGATGAGCAATCTGGTCATCCTCCCATGGTGCATCACTTTCTTTGAGGATCAGAACACACTGCCGTGGATCATGTTCAACATGGCCTCAGATACTCTGTTCCTGACTGACCTAATCCTGAACTTCCGCACAGGAATCCCAGAGGACGATAACTCACACATCATCCTAGACCCAAAGGTGATCCGACGCCGATACCTGCAGGGCTGGTTCCTTGTGGATTTCATCTCTTCCATCCCTGTGGATTATATTTTTCTCGCTGTGGACCTGGAGGCTCGGCTTGAGTCAGCGGAAGTTTATCGCACTGCTAGAGCATTACGAATTGTTCGATTCGCTAAGATCCTCAGTCTGCTAAGGTTACTCCGTCTGTCCAGACTTATCCGCTACATTCACCAGTGGGAAGAGGTAAGCACTGAGAAGCTTTGTTTGTAAACGGGTGTACCAAAAGGAAGAAAGGGCCATAGCAAGGTTAGCAAGGACATGGTTCTAAGTACAGGGAGACAAGTTACAGGTATTTACACACCATGGGTAGGGTTGGAATAAAACCCGAATATCTTGTCTTTTAGATCTTTCACATGACATATGACCTGGCAAGTGCAGCGGTTCGAATAATCAACTTGATTGGGATGATGCTACTGCTGTGTCACTGGGATGGCTGTCTTCAGTTCATGGTGCCCATGCTTCAGGATTTCCCCAAGGACTGCTGGGTCTCCAAAAACAACTTGGTGGTGAGGAACCTAAGTGACTTTTAGCCCATTTTCTGCAAATTTGGTTATAAACTTCCACTCATTAACTAAAGTAGCTTTGAAACTTGCAGAAAACACGCAGGGGAAGGGGTTTACTTGATGGGTAATTTTTAAAGTAGATTCAATATGGGTAAATTATATATAATTTTTTTTAGCTTAGAGTCTGACCTACTCAAAATTGTAACAGTTTTTAACGCGAGCCTTTTTATAAGAAGGAAAAAGTAGGTCATGATCACTTACCCATGGTTAAATAAAGTTTCAAATTAATGATTGAGATGGCAAAGATTTACATGATTAATACAATCCAATTCACTGAAAACACTTTACAAGTGACACATAATAAATGATAAGAAAATATAGGGAATATATTTCCAAAAATAACAATTTATTCGCAAGGGGGATAATCAAAAAAAAAAAGTTATGCTAAGGTAGGATTGCGAAGGCAGGTGACATGAAGGAAATCTTAACGTTTCGATGCATTAATGGTAGATCTAGTAGAAAATCAAGCTTGAAATATGTAAAAGGACACTCAAATGCTTCGTTCTCAGCCATCTGATCGCTTCCGATGTCAACAACAGGATCCAGAAATAGTGGTTTTACCGCTCATGAGCAGACAGACTTTTCACAACAGGACAGGACGAGATCGGGAATTTTTTTCTTAACAATAAAATTATCACTTTTTATTCATTCCAAGTCCATAAGTTACATTAAAAAATAAATACAACGTATAGAACAGTTGTTTAAGATTTACTTTGCCATCCTGATGAAACATGTACTGGAGTTAACGCTCTGGTTTTAGCCACAAAAATAGGCTTATGACGTCACATTATTTTGGATCTCGCTACAAAAGCCATAAGTGTGATTTATTTATTTTTTTTTCTGTATTAACTATTTTATTTAAGCTTATAGAAGTGAAAACATGTGAAAACATGTGCACAGTGAAAAATATAAAAAATTATGCATTTCTTACCCTTGGGAGTCCATTAGTAAATCCAAGTAAATGCAAACATAACAAAAATAACTAAACTTTTTTTCAAAGCCCTTCCTGTCACAGCTTGAGGAATAGTGTACCAAAGGAACAAAATAAAAAACAGGACTCAATTCCCTATTGTTTTCATGTTACTTAATTGCAATGGTGGAAAATGCCTTTTCAGGCATCTGTGTGTTGTCCGCCATATGCTAATACATGATAGGACACAATGGTAAACACTGTCACCTCACAGTGAGAAGTTTCGGGATTCAAATCTCGGCCAAGAGCCTTCCTGTGAAGAGTTAACATGTTCTCCCTGTGCTTGTGTAGGTTTTCTCAGTGTACTCAGGTTTCCTCTAACAGTACACAGACATGCACATTGGTTTAACTGGCTACTCTTAATATCCAATAGGTGTAAATGGTTGTTTGTGTCTGTATTATTCCAGTAAAAGACGATTGACCTGTTCAGGGTGTAACCATGACCTCCCTCTCACCAGAACTCAGCTGGGATTGGCTCCAGCTTCCTGTTTGACCCTGTCAGATAAGCAGTATAAATGATTGGATGGCTCATAATACATAAGTCACTAACGGTTAACTAACAAGGGACGTAAAGTTACAGAGGCGTACTAAGGTGAATGTTGCGGCGTGAGCATTTCGTTGTCGTGGCATTTCGTTCTTACCTGTGACGTTGCTGCTTTGTAAATGCACTGTTAACAGGTGGGTATAAAATGGCGTTGGGAACACTGCATTCGTTGTTATTTGTTCCAGAGCAGTCACATGTTCACTTATCAAGTCACAGTCAAAAGATGTTTCCGGTGGCAAGCACAAGTTTCAGGAATGATGAGTCAGGATTGAGAGATCGCCTCAACAAACACACCCACAAACACAGCTGAACTCTAACATTGTATTGAGTAAATTCACACACACACACGCAATGCTCAAATCGTGCCTCCCACCAAATCACACATTTACTGTTATTTGTGATGATGCGCTCAATGTCAGTCTTATGTCAACTGAATTGTTTGGACGGTGTAATACGTGCTCAAGGAACCAGATTTTTAAGTGCAGACTTAATAAAACGCCGCACCCTGGTGTACAAGGATACTGTGTTACGCATCCAAGGGTATTAGCTACATAAGCTGCCGTTGCTTTCTTTACTTTAGAAAAAAGTATGTGGTAGTTTATAACCATTTATACCCTTTTGAAAACACTTTTTAATAGGTATTATCACTTTCTGTTGTCAGAATGCCACTTGGGAGGAGCAGTACTCATATGCTCTCTTCATGGCCATGAGCCATATGCTGTGTATTGGATACGGTGCCCAAGCTCCTGAGAAAATGACTGATGTCTGGCTTACTATGATGAGCATGATTGTAGGTGCCACTTGCTATGCCATGTTCCTGGGCCATGCGACCAACCTGGTGCAGTCACTGGATGCCTCCCATCGTCAGTACCAGGAAAAGGTACTGGTGCATATTAAAGTTTATATTAACTGTATGCAGATACAGTTATACACATTGCCTGGCAAAAAAAAAAAAGCTGCACACTCTAATATTTTGATGGGTTTACATTTCATCGACATCTTGAATTGATGATGGGGAAATCTAACCACTCCACGTCTCCAAGTCTTCTCTAGCACATCCCAAAGACGTTCAAGAGGGTTAAGAAACTGAAAAGCTTGTGCATACTGACACACCATAGAAAACCTGCATGCAAAATTTCAGATTGATCCGACCAGCAGTTCTTGAGAAACAGCACAGACAAAATTTTCAGGGTCATTGTGACAAGGTCAAAGATCAAACAGAGAAACTGACAAACCATTGCACACCATCACACCCTAGAAAACCTGCCCAGCAGTCTCTGAGAAATAGCCGGGGAAATCTTTTAATATCAAGGTAATTGTGACAAGGTCAAAGAAAGAAATGTATCTGCTCATTTATGTTCTCATGCACACCTACACACCCCATGGGACATGCATGCATAATTTCAGGGTGATCTGCTCTGCAGTTCGTAAGAAATAGCCTGGAAATTTTTTTAATGTGGACTCGAATGCAGACACAGACGCGAACACAGGCCATGACAATACTCTGACAAGCTTGATGGCCGAGGGGTAAAAAGTCTATTGATGTGAAACCTGCTCATTCAGTACATTCAGGTCATCAGGATTCTTTCAAAATCTAGCACAATGTTACTGATTACTCCAAAATTACCTACCCTGCTTAAACAATCCCTAACTCCTTTAAAGCTGTGCCTGCTTGTATTAACATACTTGTCATTTAATCACATATGATCAACTCTTATTAATTCACTCTCTCACTCATGTGCCGAGCCGCTTAATCATATTAGTGTCGTGGTGAGGCTGGAGCCTATCTCAGTCGACACTGGGTGAACAGCTCGGCAGACCATCACAGGGCCAACAGATATACACAACCATTTACACTCACACTTACACCTAGGGGCAATTTGGAACAACCAATTAGCCTAATATGCATGTCTATAGACTGTGGGAGGAAACCGGTGTACTCGGAGGAAACCCCACAAGCATGGGGACAACATGCAAACTCTTCACAGAAACACCCTAGCCCAGGACTCGAACCCAGTACCTTCTTGCTGTGAGGCGGACATGCTAACCACTACACCACTGTGCAGCCATATTAAAATTACATTACTAATGCATTGTATGTTCAATTTCCTATTTTATCTTTCACAGTATAAGCAAGTGGAACAATACATGTCCTTCCATAAACTGCCTGCTGAATTGCGACAAAGAATTCATGACTATTATGAACATCGTTTCCAGGGGAAGATGTTCGATGAGGACAGCATTCTGGGAGAACTCAGTGACCCACTTAAAGAGGTCATTACATCTAAATTATATTAAACAAAAGACAGTATTGTAGAGTGTATGTTTCCAGCTTAAGCATAAAAACATTCTGACACTTTTACGTGTTAATAGATTCTGTGTGAGCATACACACCAACACTTGTACGTAACACAAGATATTCATTCACTCATTCACCTTCAGTAACTTCTTTATCCTGGTGAGGGTTGGGGGCGGATGTAAAGACTTTCCTGGCAACCCTGGGTGTGAGGTGGGAATACACTCTGGATGGGACTTCAGGCTATGTTGTTTTGAAGCTTACACCTTTAAGGCATTTAGCGGATGCTTCTATCCAGAGACTTACAAAACTTTGTAGTATTTTTCTTCATCCTTATGGTAGTTCAACAAGTAAAGCGGGGGTCTCCAACTCTGTTTGTGGAGAGGTACCTTCCTTCACGTTTTATCTCCAACCAAAATCTAACACACCTCGTTTAGCTGACCAAGAACTTCTGAAAGCAATAATCAGATGGTCAGGTGTGCATGATTAAGGTTGATGTTAAAGTCTTCAGGATGGTAGCTCTCCAGGAACAGGGATGGAGATTAAGGATTAGGCATGCCATCACATACATCACCTGGGTGTAGGACAGACTTGAGGCGTGCCTTCCTTGTACTCTTTTTCTTCTTTCATGAGTTTAAGCAGTGTCAGCCATTTGCTGTAGCCAGACAATTATTGGAATTTTTAGGTTTACCAGTTCAAGATTAGCATCGTTGAGCAAGATGTGGTACGTAATCTGTTCTGGGCTACCAAATGTGCAGGCTAGAGACTTGTCTTAAACCCCAGTGGTACATAGCAGCGTTGAAACAGCCTACACCCACCCTGAAGCAAGGAGTGTTTGCACCACTAGGGGCTTTGGTATTTGTTATGATGTTGAACCGTGGAAGCCAGGGAGTCTGTTGCCACTTGGTTTCCAGACCTCATCGATGTTGAGGTTTGTGTTGCAATCAGAAACTATGATGATGATGATGATGTATCCACCATGACGTAATATAGTGGGTGTCTTATACGGGAGTGTCAGTAACCCTTGCACTGAGTTAGTATTACTATTAAACATTGCCATCTTTATTATTTCTCTTGAAATCTAATCCCTTCTTCTGTTTCTTAACACTTTTACACTTTCTACCATTCGCTGTTGCGCTGCCAAGTTATCACACTGGCCAAAGTCGTTCCTCCCATCACGCCATCTCGTTATTGTTATTGTAAACAGATACAGAACCAAAACAAGATGTAGAAGAGGTGAATGATCGATACTAAGTGCTGACACACATGTAAGCGATATAGCTGTGAAAGAGTGCAACTTTTTTCGGTTGTTTTCGGTTTCGGCTGGCCGAAAAAATGCGCGGTCTCATCGAAAACCTTCAAATATAGATTATTATGTGACCCTGCACTGGCTGTGTGTCACGTATTGTATTCAACCTGCCCTTAAAATGTAAATAAAACAAATCCAAGTGCTTTCTTTAATGACTTAATGTGCTTTTTTTCTGTGTAAATTTTACATGTAACCTCCATTTGATTGTCTCGAGTCCAGTGGGTCCGGTTGAATTAGTTGTGTATATTTCAGCATGAGCTGCTCAGCTTTGGTTTATGGGACAGCCGCTATTTCAGCCTTAAAGCTGAAGTGTGGACATGTGTGTTTGAGATCCCTAGTGGAGCGTGGAGCTGCGTGGAAAAACCTGCGCCTTCCTCTACGATGTGTTCATTCCATGTCAGATCGGAGCATAATTACCTGTTAGAGGTTTTTATTAATTAAACCTGGGGATTTATTATTTATTTTGGACGCACATAACAGACTAGATCAAATTTCCGACTCCCGCTGAAAAGGGAAAATTCCGTATTATATCAGAGGAGAGATTATGTAAGAAATCCAAGTTGAACTAGTTATTCCAGGAAAAGTAGATAAAAAAAATACAGCAATACATTACTGCATAGTCTATATATATTTCCCATATGTCCCCTGTAATACATCCCAAAGAATCAGATCCTGGCGCAAATGGAACAGATCTAAGATGCGCGTTCCTCTGTCTATTGTGAAAAGCAGCTTGAGCAGTAAGTGCACTGACACCGGAACAACCATTTATACTTAGAAATAATATTATATTTTTATAATATGTGTGTGAGATGGTGAGAGGCACGTTGCATGTAGGAAATGTGCAGATTTTTTTTTTTTTTTTTTTGAAAATGAAAGTGTAAATAGAGGCGCACAGGACTTCCGCCAGCTGACCTCTTTACAGAAGGGGCAGATTCTCGTGACCTGTGCATCATTTCATGGGTTTTTCTTTGTAAAAATGGGAGGATTCACGTGACGTGTCATAATTTCATGGGTTTTTCTTTGTAAAAAGGGGCGGATTCGTGTGACGTCCAAAAATCAGTCGCTTGATCCGTTCAAAAACAAGGCCGAACTGCTTCCGAAGTTGTTTGCTCATATTCGAGCCGATCTCGCACCAAATTTTGAGCAGGTCCAAAACTTTTTCCAAGACCGTGAAAACGGACCATTTACCTCGAATTCGATCGACTACCTCCAAAAATATATTCAATTACCCTCGAACTAAAATTCGCTAGTACATTTGGCCATGATTGCTTACATGGCAATATAGTAACATAACACACATAAGGCTGTGAGCTGAGGTGGTTTCATCTGGAAACCTTTATATTCATCCAGAATGAACTAATAATATTCACTAGTGAATGGGAAACTTTAATACTGATCTGATTCCAATAAACATTCTCTGGTTTCTTAACAGGATATAGTGAGCTTCAACTGCCGTGAACTGGTTGCAAACATGCCACTGTTTGGGAACAGTGACCCGCACTTTGTCACTGTGCTCCTGACGAAGTTGCGGTTCGAGGTGTTCTTGCCAGGTGACATCATTATTCGTGAGGGCACACTGGGCCGTAAAATGTACTTCATCCAGCATGGCTGTGTCACTGTCCTTACCCGTAGCAAAAAGGAAAAGAAGCTCAGTGATGGGTGCTACTTTGGGGGTAAGAGTTCAAACATGCTGATCATTTTAAACCACCATTGCTATTGAACAGCTTGGTAAAGAGTCCATTCCTTTTCTCAGAGATTTGTTTGCTGACCAGTGGGCGTCGTACTGCCAGCGTGCGAGCCGACACCTACTGCAGACTCTATTCTTTCAGTGTGGACAGCTTTAACGAGGTGTTGGAGGAGCACCCTATCATGAGGAGAGCTTTTGAGAGTGTCGCCATAGATCACCTTGACCACATAGAGAACAACACTCCATATAACCCCACACCTTCAGGACCAGATGCAAAGGAGCAGACAACAGAGAAAAAAGACAGTGATGTCTTATAACATCCTGTTATTCAATAATTTATTTTTGTCATTTACCATGTTAATTGTGATCGCCATCACTGGACACCACCAGCACATCTTGAGCCAGAACAAACTTGTTCCAGGGATTAAAAAAAAACATTGCAAACATTATGTTCCTGCTGTAGTCAAATAGCAAGGGCATTTATTAGTATGATATACATAGGCTGATTTGGATGCAGTTAATAATTAAATTTAACTTTACCCTTTCATTATGCAAGTAAATGCTTACATAGGGTAATCCAAGCATGTAACAGTATTTAACTCCCATAGATACAGACAGGAAGGAGTGCACTGATGGAACTCACCCATTTAATACAGTCCTGCTGGATCACTTTAATCTAAGACATTTTAAACTCATCCGCATGTATTGAATTCAGCACTAGTATGTATCTAACACGCTCTAGGAATACTATGGGTACAAACATATTAATTCCTCATTTAAATTGGCTCTGGCTGTCCTGAAAAGCTTATTGGTAAGTATCACACACAGTGTTTCATCTGCTTAGTGTGATTAAACCTGTCTTACCTTACAAGTGGACACAGAGACTTATCAGGGTCAGGCAGATCTAAATGGACTGGAATGGAGGACAAAATAAAGACTAATTAAAAAATGGATAAATAAAAAAAAAGCCACAATGTGTTCTAATAATGGCACAAATAACAGTGCAAATATAAAGAATTTATGAGCAGAAAGGTTGGTTGTGTTTAATGGAGCTCCTGAGTAGGCATGGAACATGATTTGGATGGTTGTCCCGTGTCCTTTCCACAGGAAACCCAATAAGGCTGCCGCGTCAGTGAGTTGATGCTGATTGGCAAAAATGACAGCCAAAGATGAAGCCAAAAAAAATAGATTTTTTTATTAAGAACAAAATTGAAAAACACAAAATAGAGGTTCATACACCATCGGTCAGACCCGCAGAGAATGAAAAACACAATCTAAGCCTGGTAGGCAGAAAAAAGTTTGCTGAGCAAAACACACAACATGAACAGGAACACGGAACATGAACTTGTTAAACGGATAATTAAACTAACAAGACAGGTGATATAAATTAAGGCAGAAGTCAGCGAGTGAAAGGAGGTGAAAAGAAAACTCAGTGTTAATCTTTCCTGCTTTCACTGCAGACCATAATCGGGGAAACTCAAGACAGATTTATTTATTTCCTCCAGGGCAAGAAGTTGATTCAGCTTTTAAAGAAGCGGTGACTCTTATAAGACCAGCCTCTAACACCAATCACTAGAGATATCTACGGGAAGCTCCACCATTAGCAGTGCCTGAATCTATATTTTATAGTCTCAGATCATCCACTTTTTCACTGATTTTCTAATATGATCAGTGGTATGGAATCATAGATGGGATGCATTTATTCTTTATTTCATTTGTCTCTTGTATTTTAATTCCAAGCAAAAATGCTGCAATATCAAAAGGTCTGCTTGCTTGCCATGTTTCTAGGTTAAACCCCCACATCACACTCAACCATATTCCCACTATAAACTCAGAAAAACTGGGTGGAGGCAATAAAAACCGATAAGGACGTATCAATGACGGTATTGGCGTAGTAACTACATAACTAAAACCTAGCAGAGATGTCATTGACATAGTACATTTACAGCATTTGGCAGACGCTCTTATCCAGAGCGACTTACAATTATCATTTTTATACAACTGAGCAATTGAGGGTTAAGGGCCTTGCTCAGGGGCCCAACAGCGGTGATAGTGGGGATTGAACCGCTGACCTTCAGATCAGTAACCCATCGTCTTAATCACTAGGCCACCACTGCCCTAGTAGTACAAGCGTGGTGCGATCTGATTTGTCAGAGTAAGAACCTAGTAAGAACACACTGGACCTGGTGCGTGTGATAATACATGATAAGAAATTAGTAGGAACACCTTAGACGCAGTGAGAACCTGGCATGGACGCAGTATGAACTTTGCACATTTTACCATTCTAACCAATGAACTCATCAAAATTTTCAGAATGCAGCGTGACCTTCGAGGTCTTCATCCGAGTGTGAAATATCTTGTGAAAATATCCAGACACGCAGGTTCTAGAAGATTCTCCCTCAGTATGAAAGTCGAGATGTATGTGGAATGAAACAGTGTGGTATAAAATGATGTTTCCGTTGTACTGTACAGGATTTTTATTACACCATTAAGAGACACAAAGTAAATTCCATGTATTAAATCTGCATTTTGACTAGAAATCTTCAGGCAGGAAAAAATAAAGAACACGGTATAAATTCATTGTCTGAATCTCAGGGTGGTGTTTCTTTTTTATTACTACTGTCGCCTCACAGCAAAAAGATTTAGCAATCTAAACCTTGTGGTCGCCTGGGGCATTTCTGTGTGGAGTTTGCATGTTCTCCCCGTGGTTGTGTGGGTTTCTCCCTGGTTTCCTCCCACAATCTAAAGACATGCACATCTGGTCAACTGTTCAACCCTAAATTGCCCCTAGACGTGAATATGAATGTGAATATGAGCCATTGTTGACGTTTGTAAAGAGGAGGCCATTGGATTGCCGTCAGCGTGTTTCTGCCCTGCGATGGCCTGGCGAGCGTCCAGGGTGTACCCCGCCCTCGCCCAGAGTCGGCTGAGACGGGCATCAGCCTCCCCGCGACCCTAATTAGCATTAAGGTTCAGAAAATGAAGAAATGAATGAAAGTATTTTTAAAGAAGAACATGAAGCCTTTTCTTTCCGACAACTTCCCAAATGAACAAATAATAAGCTCCAGCAGGGGGCGATATTCACTTGCTTTCCGCCGCCAGAACAGCAGCAGCCGAAGAAGAAGAAGAAGCAGCAGACGAAGAAGAGGCGACGTCACGTGTTTCCGGGTCCGGTTGTAATGGTTTCCGCCTAACATTTTTAGTTGGCTGAGATCGGGGGACATACACAAAGGTGAACAGTTGCTTATTATTCTAGCGAGTGTTGAGATTGTTCTTCAGTGACATTGATGTCCTGAAACGTTAAGAGCCGGTGTGAAGTTTATAACCAGTTCGGTTTCACTGTAGAGCCTGTTATCGTTGTGGTGATTGTGGAGGTCACCGCGAGAAGTGTTCATAGTGTCGGGCTGAGTCACAAATCGCACCCTAGGAGGTAACCGTAGTGCCCTAGAAAGGGCGCCGAGCGTTGATGGCAATCCCTGTGTAGTGTACGTGTATAGGGAGGGAGGTGGCAGTTTGGATACAGCCTGAATTTGCTTGTTAAGTAACGTTAGCTCTGAAATGAATGATTTATATGATCTGAGCTGGGTTAGATTATTAGTATAGAGTTAAGAGCAAGCTGTGTTCTGAGCTTTATTTAGATAACTTGCAGAATTAAATAATTTTTACTTGGTTATCAGTTTATATAACATTGTAAGACTTTGCATAAACACAGTGGTTATATATCTTTAATGTGTACTGTATGTACTCTATTGTTAAAAGTATGTGCACCCTGAACTTCACACCCATATGATTTAGGGATGTTACATCATTCTGAGATATGGAGTTAACGAGGTGATCAGTGGTGTCCCTTTCCTCCTGCAGCACAGCTCCGAGGTGCAGGAGCCGCATGTGCTGTTGGTGGAATGATGCAGAGCCAAGTGTGTTGACCCTGCTGTCACAGACATCCCAGCATTCAGCGTGCCAATGGTGCGCTCCCTCATGACCTGTGTCGTCTCTGGCATTGTGACTAGTGACAGAAGTGCACGTCTCGGGGCCCTGGTGCAAGGATTGGCTGTGTATCGGTCACGGTGACCGACCAACTCCGTGTTGTGCATTATGCCACTCATGGGTGGATTAACTCAGTGATTGCATAATCTCACAGGGATGTGGTGTGAGAAGTGGGTCACCAGAATTCAGCAGAACAAATCATTCAGTCCACCAATAAGCACTATTTATGAGCGTATTTCTTTATAGATCAGCTTAACTTGATTTGTGCGTTTATATCTTTGTTCAGTGTATTTCATGACAAAAGCACGCATGACTTTCTTTAGAGTGAAGATAATTGAATGAAATTTCCAGTAATAATAGATAAGAATGCCCTGAAAGAGACAGAGCAGATCTCAGTTTGAGTAACCAGAGATTACTTTGAAAAATTAATTGATAAATTAATGATTCTGTTATTTATGTGCTGTAATACGACAGATACACTAGACATAAACAAAAGAGATTAGATGAGAGATTAGAACATTCTACAAAAGATAATAGACATTGGCTTGTCCTGATTAATTGGGAAGTGATTAGTTATTTAAAAAAAATTCAAGAATGCTAAAGATATTGAACCGCATGCTGAGACAGTGTGGTCAGTGCCAGTTGTTTGTCTCTGACCCACAGTGCTCACTGGATGTAATTGATTAATCATTTCCCATTTAACGAGAGAACGCAGGGTCAGAGATTTGGGGATAAAATTCCCAATTTTCACATCGTCACAATTCGATAAAATTTAACGAGTAAGAAGATGAAGTAATAAATAAATGTTCTTTTCTTTTAAGTCGATTCATTCCGTTCTGAAGCTGTAATTGTTGATTTGAAAAGCATTGGATAGCAGAACAAACATTATAATTGATTCTAAAAAGGAAAAACAGTGTGTAGTAGCAAAGAATTATACATCAATTTGTAGAAAAACAACTCGGCTACTTTATTCATATGTTGTCATGGAGAAATGCGGCGATAGTTCATCACAAAACAGCAAATCTGGGGAAGCTGCCCACAGCCGTGCAGTATAGTGCAAACAGTGCACACGCAGAGAAACGGCCACCGGCAGGACACGGATTGTAACACAGCACCTATCAAATGTGGTCCTTCTCCAAACTTTCACCATCAATGTTTAAAGCATACATTTATATAGAACATGTGTATGACGTAACATTACAGTTAACCTTCACTAGACCTAAGAGACCCAAAGATTGTTCCGATAGTCCTGCACAGAGCCCTGACTTCAGCACTGAGCACTAGTCACCTTTGGGATGAACTGGAACACGGTCACCTCAGTGTAGCTCAGTGGACCCACATCCCTACAGCCACGCCATCAATCTAGTGGAAATCTTTCTCAGAAGAGTGCAGCTTCAACAAGGACATATGGGTATGATGGTTAGGGGTGCACAAACTTTTGGCCAAATAGTGGACCTACATCTCATTCCAGTGATGCTGCTTTGAAGTGGATCCTCAGTGTTGTTTCTTAAACTGTGCAGTAATCGTCAAAAATTATAAAAGTGTAGCCGGGCAGTCCATTGCAATCTGAAGTATGGGTGTAGGGTCTAACAGACATCAGACATCCTCGAGCTCATGTTTTGTATCTTTCTGACAGGAAAGGATGCTGGCGTTTCGCACACTCAGCTCAGGGGTGTTGCATTTGCCCAACACTTTTGTGGCTCGCGTTCCTTCAATCTCCTCTTCAATCAGCAGAGGAAGCCAAGTAGCATTACTGCGCTACAACAGCACAGCTCAGCAGGTGAAACACCCCCCCCCAGATAACATGGATGATCTGAAAGTGGGTGTGTTTTAAATCAGCTGTAGATTGTACTGATATTTGGTTTATGTCATTCAGGAAACCGTCAAGAAAACAAAGTTTGGACCGTTAGCTGACGAGGACAGAATTTTCACCAACCTCTATGGACGACATGATTGGAGGTAGCACAGACTTTCAGTCTTCATCAGTTTTCTGTTTGTATGATGCATATAAAAGATAAGACTCTGGAGCTGAGCAGAAACGTGTGGCGCAACAGTGGGTCCACCCCATCATCCGAGTTTGCAGGTTCGAATCCCGGGTGAGGCCACAGCCATGCGTGACTGGAAGCCCATGAGACCTGATTGGTCGAGATTGCTGTCAATGTCACAGTCACTCACAGTGACAATACCCAGTTATGGGCATCTATGAGCTCATGTGTATACGAAGGTGGGCGGAGAGTGAGGTAGAAAGAAAGGCGGTCGGCTGGCATCGCATGCCTCGAAGGAAAGGTGTGGTGACTCCCCTCCTCTGGTTTTGTTGTGTGATGAGGAAAGAGACGTCTGATGGTGGGAATTGGCCATGAACCAGAGAGAAAGACTGGGATAAAAGATTCTTTGATGTAAAGAAAAAAGCATGTAAAAAGTATTTACAGAATTTATTTATTTATTATATATTTATAATTATTTACATAATTTTAATTTACAATTAATTTAATTACAAATGGACATTAAGCTGCTTATTTGACATTAAAATTATTTTTTTTTTATGTATTTATTTAATTTTATGTAGACAGATAAATAGATAGATAGGTGACAGGGGAGCTGTTTGTGATAAAGAATGACACCATCATATAAAAATGCTTTTAATTTGGTTAAATTGTCGAAATAAATTGGCGAAGCTCTATATAATGAGGGCGGCACGGTGTCGCATCGGTTAGCACGTCCACCTCACAGCAAGAAGGTCCTGGGTTTGATTCGTGGACTGGGCGTTTCTGTGTGGAGTTTGCATGTCCTCCCCATGCTTGTCTGGGTTTCCTCTGGGTTTCCGGTTTCCTCCCACAGTCCACAGACATGCATATTAGGTAGATTGGCTGTTCCAAGTTAGCCCTAGGTGTGTGTGTTGACTACTGCAATAGTCTAGCGAGCTGTTCAGGGTTTACCCCGCCTTCACCCAGTGGCTGAGATAGGCCTTCACGTGACCCTAGTAGTAGGATTAAGTGGTTCAGTGAGTAAGTGAGCAGGTGAGTGAGTATAATGAGAGGACCGACTGTAACGTTTTCTTGAAAAGTTCACCTAACAATGTTAAGATGTAGTGTGTTTGTCATGTTGTCCAGCCCTTCTCTAAACACTAAAATCTTTAGTGTATGTACAGTTTAAAGGTGGACGTTAAAGTTGGAGTTGGTTATCTGGAAAATTTGAAAGTAAAACCCACTCCTGCCCTCGGAGTTCCTTATAAAGCCACGCCCCCTCCACACATGCTTTACAGGTTCGTGCCCGAGTAGGGAGGCACAGGAGCATTTCGTTATTACCCAGCGGACCGTGAGGTGGTGATTGGTCGGAGTCTCCCCCCCATTTTTCTCCCTAATTTAGTCGTTTCCAATTCCCACCCATCAACTTTTAGCCTTCCCTATCACACGACCAC
>JBCNYH010000011.1:2618289-2631184 GCA_039654325.1 Tandanus tandanus
TCGGCCAATTAGCTCCCATGGACTCCCGGTCATGGATGGCTATGGCATCAACCCGGATTCGAACCTGCGATCTCCGAAGGTCGTTGATAGTCGTGCACCTTGTCGATGCGCCACTCGGGAGCCTGGTCGGAGTTTTTACAGGATCACCACTGATGACATTTTTTTTTCATTCTGATGTCATTTTCCTTTATATCTCATAAATTATTGATTGCTATCGGGGTGTAAAGGTAATTTCAACCAACGTAACAGTTTGTGTATGCAGCTATATAGTTACCAGCCCCAGCTTTAAGATTCTTTATTAATCTGAAGGTTGAAAAGATTGAGATTTCCAGTTTTGCCTCCATTTTGCAGGTTGAAAGGTGCCTTGAGTCGCGGTGACTGGTACAAGACCAAAGAGATCTTGGAGAAAGGAGTGGACTGGATCCTGAACGAGATTAAAGTATCTGGTCTGCGTGGGAGAGGAGGAGCTGGTTTCCCCACCGGGATGAAGTGGAGCTTCATGAACAAACCCAGCGATGGGCGGTCAGCGTCGCTTTATTCCACTGAACCTTTCACACTGTAGAATTTCTGCACCCCTGTATCAGCTTTCCCATTGGTCAGTTAAAATAAGTCCAAGCTTGTCTTTATTCTTTTTCTCTCTTTAGGCCCAAGTACCTGGTGGTGAACGCTGATGAGGGAGAACCCGGCACCTGTAAAGACCGCGAGATCATGCGCCATGACCCGCACAAGCTGGTGGAGGGGTGTCTTGTGGCGGGCAGGGCCATGGGAGCGCGTGCTGCTTATATCTATATCCGGGGAGAGTTTTACAACGAGTCGTCTAATCTTCAGGTGAGATGGTTAACAGGCACAGGGTTTGCAGTAGAACATTTCTTTGCGCTGTACCAAAACAATACAAAGATCTGTCATGTGACCTGTACCTGCTGCTCATGGCACCGTAGAAATTAACTCCAGCACAGTGTACTGCAGAACGTCTTAACAGTTGGTTTTGGAGAGTTTTTGGAGTGTTTGGAGTTTATAGTTTGAAATGTTGACATGAGAATATAAAGAAATGTTTTTTTTGTTTGTTTGTTTGTTTATTCCTTTGTTCCGCAGGTTGCCATTAATGAGGCATATGCAGCAGGGCTGATCGGAAAGAATGCATGTGGCTCTGGTTACGACTTTGACGTGTTTGTGATGCGTGGTGCTGGGGCGTACATCTGTGGAGAGGAGACGGCGCTAATCGAGTCCATTGAGGGTAAACAGGGGAAGCCCCGTCTGAAGCCCCCTTTTCCTGCTGACGTGGGTAAGAACGAATTCTAATATGATGTCATACTGAAATAATTGCGGTGCTGACTTCATTATTAACTTGATTTAAGCACTTTTATAACCGTAGGCTGGACGTTAGTAGCGGTACCGAATGCTTTGATACTGCTGAAAGTTAGCAACAATCTTTGGTCAGCTGACATAAAACTCAGTACCGCTGCTTACAGAGACGAGTTTAACATCAGATAAGCTGAATGGGGATTGTGTCCTGCTGCATTGCTTGGCCCCATCATCGCTGCTTGCATTTGAGTTATGTGTTTAGCGTTTGTGGGATCATGTTTATAGCAGCAAACACTAAACTAACCAGAAATGGTTTTGTAGATGAAGGAGGACGGATTAATATTAAAAACAAGCATGTGGTGTTGGTGTAGTGTGAACAATTTATCTTTTTTAATCGTCTCCTTATAGGCGTGTTCGGTTGCCCAACAACGGTCGCGAATGTTGAAACGGTATCTGTAGCCCCGACCATCTGTCGGCGCGGTGGCTCGTGGTTCTTAGGTTTCGGCAGAGAGAGGAACTCCGGCACAAAGCTCTTCAACATTTCTGGTCACGTGAATACCCCCTGCACCGTGGAGGAGGAGATGTCTATTCCGATGAAAGAGCTGATTGAGAGGCATGCGGGTATGGTACACCTTTTGAACTCCTGGCTGTGTGGGTTCCTTCCAGGTTTTTTTGGTTTCCTACAACCTGTGTTAAATTCCCCCTAGATGACAGCGAAAGATGGATACGATGATAAATGTTTTTAAATACATAATAAAATCTCTGTGTGTTTGAATTCGTGACCTTGCTGCAGGTGGCGTCCGTGGAGGCTGGGATAACCTCTTGTGTGTGATTCCCGGTGGATCGTCCACACCACTCATCCCTAAACACGTGTGTGAAGACGTTCCGATGGACTTTGATGGCCTCATACAGGCTCAGACCGGTTTAGGTACCGCAGCGCTCATCGTCATGGACAAATCGGTGCGTGGTGATTGTTTAAAGAAAGAAAGCAGTTAAAAGTCCTGTACTGTGAAATCAGTACTACGTGCCACAGTATTTAACAGATTATAGAAGCTTACTGACGAAAATTGTAAATGTTTCCTTGTTATTTGATTAATGACGTGAATTGTTTGTGGGTTTGGTGCTCAGTAATGTGGATCATGTGGTGCAGGACCATTCAGTGCTTTATAGGTTAACAGTAGTATTTTATATTGGATGTTAAATTTAATTGGGAGCCAGTGCAGTGTAGATAAGATAGAAGTGATGTGCTCATGTCTTCTAGTTCTAGTAAGGAGTCTTGCTGCCACTTTCTGGACTAACTGGATTTTGTAATCTGAATGTTGCAGGCTGTTGTCACTTCACCAAAAGTTGCAAGTGTTTGTTTTTCAACAATAATCTGAGAAGAAAATAATTTCACTGGGTTGTATATGTGATGCATGAGAATTTTCTTCTTTAAAAAAATTATTATAATAATTGTCATAAAGGTAAACTCATGAGAATAATTAGAATTGTACCAGTAAATCTGCCCCGGTCTATGTGCCGATCCGATACCACATGATAAACGAGTGATTTTACAGAAATGAAGCCGCTGTTCTCCATCCCGGAAATCAGTTCTTCTTCTGCGCTGCTGAAAACAACGGCTTTGGTTGTGAGAGGTTAGCAACAGTTAGCATAACGTCTGCAATTTGGAAATCTTTTACTTTGGAGGGTAAAATAGAGAAAAAAAAACAGTGACGTGTGTGTTATGCACGTTTTGAGGGGCAGCACCAGTGTCGCTTAGTTCAACACCAGAAATCTGAGAAAGCATTTAAAGACCGAATGAGCAGGAAAAAATGGGAGGTGGAGGAGTGAGCAGCACTCGCCTCTTCCTCCACTTTCACAGCTGGAGCTCACTTGAGCAAGGTATTTTAATCCCCAACTGCTCTCCAGATAGGTGTGTGTGTGTGTGTGTGTGTGTGTGTGTGCGCACGTGTACTCACTTTGGTGGGGTTAAAAGCAGAGTGTAATTTTTTTCCTCGCAGGATTAATAAAGTACATCCCAAAAAAAGATGCGCCGTGCAAAACAGTATGAGTTCACAGAGATAAAACGAGAAAAAAAAAAAGACAAACTGCAGCAAAGTGCATTCACACAGTGTGATAAGGTTCACAGAGATAAAGTTAATGTTTCTGATCAGCTAAAAGAGGTGTGTTATATTTTGGTTGGACATAAAACCTGTAGGAGGGTAGCTCTCCAAAACAGAGTTGGTGACCCGTGGTCTACAGTCCCAAGCGTCCTTTAAATCTGTATGTAGAATAATTGCTTTTAATGAGTAGGATGCTGAAAACGGATGCGGAAATAAGGCCATGTTTCATTACAGACGGATGTAATCCGAGCTATTGCACGCCTGATCGAATTCTACAAGCACGAGAGCTGTGGCCAGTGCACCCCCTGCAGGGAAGGTAAGGAACTGCACATGAGTGGTGGCAGTATGTATTACAGTATGTAAAGAATAAGACCAGAAATAAACTTGATACATAACCATGCATTTGCGTAGACAAACAGCTGCGATGTAAAAATATCTGTATACATTCCTATAAACCTAAAAAGCTTGAGTCGAGGCAACTGGACTTCCTATAAACTCCGCATGTTACTGAAGAATTCCACCCGGGGTGGAAAGAACCATAACCTTTTCAAAACTGTGTGCTGTTTTTTGTGCTGATTGATTCGGTCACATCACATCTGAGGTTTTATTCCTCTTGTACCTCAGAAATTTGTCAGTGGTTACAATTTTTAATGTATTAATGACTGACGTCATAATTTCAAACCATTTGTGGTTAGTTTTTAATGTTGTCGGACATCTATAACACGGCTCATATCTTTTTAGCAGAAAAATCATATTTATCTGACATTTAAAGATGTAAATAATATTAGTATATACTACATGGGAACAGTGCAGTCTGATTGGTTCTCAGGAAAAGAAACATTACCCACCTTGTAAACGCGGGACAATGCTTAAATCAAAACGGCTGACAAAACTCACGGTTTGTGATTCTGAAATGGCGTCCCTAAAAATACGAAAAAAATCTACGCAGTGTGGCCTTCATGTTTTTAAGATAAAAAAAAAAAAAAAAAAAAAAAAAAAAAAAAAAAAAACCTTGACGGTGTGTGCATTGAGTATTTATTTATTTGTTTTTTTCCCCTCATTATTTCTCCCCCTAATTTAGTTGTATCCAATTCTCAACCGTCAATCATTGCCTACCTATCACATACAACCACTTCCAACCAGGGAGGGGCATAAGCAAGCACGTGCCCCCTCCACATCTTTACAAACTGCTGTGCATGGGCATTCACGGGCAGCCTAACATTGAGGGAAAGTGCTATCTGCCCCTTTTTAGCTCACAGACGTCCATGATTGGCTGATGATTGCTGTAAGCGTACATCATTCCTCCCTCCTATGGACTCCCAGCTGAGGATGACTGCAGCATCAACCAGGATTCAAACCTGTGATCTCCAAGTTGATGGTCGTGCTCCTTGTTGATGTGCCACTCAGGAGCCCTAGTTTGTTTTTTCTTATGTGCCCATGTAGTATATACTAAACTCTTATTCACCTCAGGCTCACTGAATTCCGTCTCAACACTGTCTGATCGATTCTGAGAGTTCAGAGTTATGTGAAGACTGTTGAGGTGGAAACAGTAAACACTTTTTCAGTCTTATTTAATTATAAAATTATTGAAATTGTGTAACGTTTGTCAGGAGTGGATTGGATGAATAGGATGATGTGGCGCTTCGTTAAGGGAGACGCACGGACAGCAGAGATCGATATGATCTGGGAGCTCAGCAAACAGATTGAAGGTCACACCATTTGTGCTCTGGGGGATGGAGCGGCTTGGCCCGTTCAGGTACTCTACACAACATAATGCTTGTACTGCTAAACATAAACAAATAATACAACTGAGATTGAAACCTCTGCTTTCAAATATTTAATGAACTGTTTTCTGAAATGATTTGTGTCCAGGGTTTGATCCGTCACTTCCGTCCCATTATGGAGAGCAGAATCTCCGAGTTCCAGCAGAAACAGCAAGCTCGGGTTTAATATCAGCAGCTCCTTGTTCCCCTTTTACCCAAATATACTTTAATATTTAAGAATAAATGTTGTCTCTCTCACACAACTGATATCTGGACAATGCAACAAGTCACACCTTTGAATCCAGTCTAAAAAAAAACAATAATAAAGTTCTGTGATAATTATCAGATTGATTTAAAAAACATTTTTTTTGTTATTTATGATGTCATCTATAGCAGTGCATTGCAGCCACTTGAAAAAAATAATTACATAATGTGAAACAATTTGTTATAGCGCCGAACATTTCACGTTATCACAATATACTTTATTTTTAATGGTTTCATGTTATTTTACACACTGTATTGTTACAGCAGTAAAGTTTGTCAAAATATTGTGAAAACATAGTTATAACCTGAATGTTTGTGATAAATATATTCTTATAACAATCTCAGATTGGTATTTTGTGTTTCAGAATAAAGTGAAAATATATTGTGATAACGTAAAATTTAATGTTAATAAAATTTTTGGTTATAACGTGATACTGATCTTTGTATTTTAGTTGAGTGGTTGCAGTACGCTGCTGTAGTTATCTGTGTAGATTGAAGTGTTTACTGATCAGCGGCCGTTGGATTAATGAACACATTTACAGTTGCAGGTGCTGTGGATAATTCACCCAATGTCTGCTAAAATGGGCACCAGCCTCCCCACGACCCTAATTAGGATTAAGAAGCTTAGAAAATGAATGAATGAATGAGTGTAGAACAGAGCTGTTCTCTCGCCATTATTTTTAAAAAATATTTTAATCATATTGTCTTATTTTTAAATTTTTAATGGAAACCCATCATTTATTTTCAGGTTGTTTTTATAGAATAGTTTTAAAACATTAAAACATATCATTCTGTTATGTACACAATCCAAACCCATGGAGACACATGGATGGATAGATACCTGACAATTTCAATTAAATTTTATTACACTGTCGCAAAGCAGCCTCACAGTCAACAGTTCCGGTTATACATATAAACATAAATTTAAATATTTCTCTGTATGTAGAAATCATATACATCCCTAGCAAGCCAGTGGTGACCATGGTGAAAACAATTTCCACAGATGACACGAGGAAAAAACCTTGAGAGGAACCAGAATCAAAAGGGAAACCCATCCTCATTTGGATGAAACCCACTATCTGATTGGCCCCGACGGTCTCAGACTGTCAGCAATATCATCGCAGATAGTTGGCGACTAGTAGATTACTAATCACTGATTACACTTGGAAACAGGTTTTCAAAAAAAAACGGAATGATTGTCTACAAGGGATGGATTCCTCACTGACAGTCAGTTATATGGTCGACGATATCGGTCGCAGACCCCTCATGCTCGCTCCCGACCTAAAAATTGATCGAATCGTGGGCATTATCGCCCAAATGAGATCGGGACTTTAAGTTTATCAGTGCTAAGTGCACTGATAGGGTTACCATGCCAACATAACTAAAAAGAGAGAACCAGAAAAAAGACTGACATGTCCATATGGACCTAAATCTACACTCAGAAACTGAAGATGACTTTTTACTGCTGGTGATATAAACTCTTTTACTGAAATGATTTAGGACTGCAATTCCCATTATTACAGTTATAAGATACCCACCTAGACTTCATGTAAAACCATAGTGAAGTTTCTGCTACATGGTTTGTATTTTTATCTGGTTTCACCCAAATGAGGATGAGTTTCCCCCTTTTTTTGAGTCTGGTTCCTCTCAAGGTTTCTTCCTCGTGTCGGCTGAGGGAGTTTGGAAAATGGAAGAGACAAAAACAAATTCTGCTTGCAACTTGGCTGTCTGTGATTTGTAACAGGGAGAAGTGGTCTCCACACAGGACCGAGGTGAATTTAGCCACACATCTGGTCCCAGCTCCCTCTGTGGAACTACTATTGCTAATGCCACCAGGATCGCCTCTCCCCATGATTTAAGGAGATTGAGGTGGTGTATCTGCAGTGCCCCGACTGGTTCTCCTTTTCTCCAAGTCTGTGTCCCTCACTTGCTGTTTGCCCCTGCCACCTTGTGAGTAATTTGAAGCTTAATGTTTCATAGAGGAATGATGACAAAACCACAGGTAGCCCAGAACTACGAGTTTGTTTGTTTTTGGTGGCTTTTTAATGCAAGCATAACACGTAATATGAGAGCATCAAATATCCCATCTGTAATTAAAAACAAGCAGAACTTCACTCCCTTCAGCTTCAGGGCTAAAGTGCCCTTGAGCAAGGCACCTAACCCCTTACTGCTCCTGGGCACGGCAACCTGACTGCCCACGTATGTGTGTTTGTTTACTACTTTGGATTGGTTAATAGGTTGAGAGTATGTATAAACGTATTCTTTAGTGAATATGCAGGTTTCTTTCCATTCCTTTGTAAAAAAAAAAATAATAATCTGTTCAGGCCAATTTACACTTCGGCTGAATTTATGCTGTAGGTAAAGCGTCGACAGGATGAAGATTTTATACTTGCACATGATGTCTGCCTCCTCTAGGAGGTGCTGTGACATGAATGTGTCAGAATTTACTGCTTTTACACGTTTCACAAATTGTGTGTTTCACTGAAAAAATAAAAACAAAACAGACAATATATTGTTTTAAAAGAAATTTACTTTGGGAGAAGAAACCTCACATAATTATTTATAAACCAAGTAAATTTGCACTGAAAGCCAGCAGGTAAACCTTTCTTTACTGCTACCACAATGGCATTGGTCACTTATTGCCATCGATTTGAGATCTGACCTTTCTCCATCATAAGGCACAACAAATAAGCACACTGCACATGGGGGTGGTTCTGATGGCTGTTCTAATCCACACTAAACCACTGAAATATAACGCTGATGTGTCAAAACAGCCGCATATGGGGCGGATTTGAAGGCGGTTCAGCGGGGTTAAAAATGATGGCGGTGTAGCAAAACAATACTGAGCACTAGGTGAAAACACAGTGTGAATAATTACCTCCACCAAGGAGGTTATGTTTTCACGGGCGTGGTTTGGTTGTTTGTTTGCCTGTTAGCAACATTACTCAAAAACTTATGAATGGATTTTGATGAGGTTTTCATGATTGATGAGTTTTGAGGAGTCATAAATGATACAAGGAGCAATTGCTAAAAATTTTGGCAGTGATCCAGATTATTGTCTGGATGCAGGGAATTTTTTAAGATTTCTTAGCGCGGATGACACAGTCATCCGAGTTATTGGGTCCGGACCATACCGAAGTGTATTGAGTTCCAGGCTTCCAGGCTTGCGTTCGATGGTGTAATCTCATTCCTTTACCTTTCTGTACAATTTTTTGTCCAGTTATCATAAAAATAGTCCAATTATTAAAACTTCCTCATCCGAGCGCAAGGCCTCTTATTCAAGGCCGGCCCTGTACACAATGCAATCATATAAATGGCGGCGCGTTTGCCTTGTAGGGCTCAAATAATAAACTAATGTTGCATTCATAAAAATGCTGCATTTCTTACAATACCATATGGGGGCACTAAACGGCCTTGGCGGAGGTCTGCGCTCTCCGAGTGCTTTTCTAGTTTGTAATGAGGTTGTATAAAATTCAGAAAGTTTGCGAAAGGTGACAACACAGCAGCTACAAGGCGGCTAGGCTGTGATGTACGTTTTTGAGAATCGCCGTGAAATGTAAAATACTTGAACCTCTTGCAGTTTATGGCGTTCAGTGCAAGTCAGTGACGAACACCATCACGGTATCAAGACAATGTCACTGCAGTCAAACCTGGTTTGGAACCGCGCTAAGCCTTTGTCAGAACCGCCCTGTGTGAGGCCAGCTGTGCTATTCTAAATTATTGTACTATAATAAATTAGTTTGGAGATCAGAAACAGTTAAGAGTTATGAATAAGCAAAAGTAGAGGCAGTCAGAATATTTTAATGATATACTTTTTCACTGCAATGAACTTTAGCGGCCGGTGGTGTAATATAGTGACACTATAGAAATAAAAGCTTTGATCACTAGTTTAATATCAGCATTTGTCCACTTATCAACGCTGCTCATTTATTCCAGTATATCTCGTACGACTTCCTCTCTGTGCATGAGGTCGCTGAACGAACTTTCTCCTTCACCACCTTCACTACCAATCCTCCGGCCAGCACAGCTCCAGCTGCGACTTTTCCCATCTCCATCACTGCTGTTAAAATACGTTCGCTTGTTCCCACTACACTATTGCTAGATGCAATACCCTCCACTATAGCGCCACCTAGTGTCTGTGGTGCAGCTACAGTTCCAGCATTAGCAATGCTAACCATTTCAGCACCAGTTATTGCAGCACCACCCTCAAGCCCTGCTCCCACAAGTCCTGCACTCACCCCCAATGCTCCACCCACCACTGCAGCCCCACCTACCACTGTGACCCCCATCAGACCTACCTGCTCCAGAGTATCTAGCACTGCCTCCCCAGGTGCTGCTGCCTCTGCTCCAATTAATACCCCATTGGCCCCACCAGCCATACCTCCCATTGCTGCCCCTACAGCTACAGCTGTCTTTCCGGTCACACCTGCAGTGATACCCACTGAACTACTCATCACAGTGGCTCCTGCTGCCAAAGCAAAAGGGGCAATGGCACCACAAACTGCCCCCACTGCAAATCCTGTAGCTCCCGCTGCCACTAATACTTTCACTCTCTTTAGAACTTTTGGTGAAAGTGCTGCTTCAGTGCGGAACGACTGCAGCCCACGCCGCCTTCTTCCCTCTTTCCATTTCTGCCATCCTTCCTTCAGCAACTGCCACCTCTCAAATGATCTCTCCTCAACCCACATCTCCTCTGCACTTTCCTCACAATCCTTCCTTCTCCTCTTGGCCAACACCAAGGCCCCCTCCATGTCTGCAGCCCTCTGGCTCATTAGCCTCTCCTGTTCTTCACGGATAGCAATCTCTGCCTCCTGGAACATTGTGCTGGTGTAGTAGTGCCCGGCATTGTCCTCCACCATCTTCTCCACTTTCTTGAGCAGCTCTTTCACCTGTATCCTATTCTCCGAGTTCTTGTTGTTCAGGACATGGTATCTTCTTCCACAAGTTTCTAGTAAAGATCTCAGACGTTTTGGCGCATCCTGACTCAGAAACGACTCCAAATCACCACCACTTTCTTCCAGATCATCCCCATGGGTAAATATAACCACCGTGTGGTGCTTTAAAGCAGACTCCCCAAACATTCGTAGCATCTCCTGGGCAGCTCGGTCTTCATCGTCCGTGTAGCGTCCAAGCTGAATGACTAGCAGGAATGCGTGAGGACCGGGGGCACTTAACGCCACACATCTGGCAATCTCTGTTTGAACCTCACTGGGATCTGATCGAGTGTCTCCAAATCCTGGCATGTCCACCACCAACACTTTACTGTATTTTTCCACCTCATCCTCAGGTAACTCAGCACGTCCCTGCTCGCACACCTGCGTCACAGAGCTTGCTGTCAGCTTAGACAGGAAATGACGTCGTCCAAGGATGGTGTTTCCTGTAGCACTCTTTCCCGCACCTGTTTGACCAATGAGCACGAGTCTCAGTTCATGTTCATCACTGTTGTTCTCTTCACCTCTCTTTCCACCATTCTTTTCTGAAAAAAAAAAATGTTATGAATTCAGATTAATATGGATAACACTACCTCATACATGTCAAAACATCTGTAGTGATTGCAAAGCCATGATTACTATATATTTACTTAATGATTAGCGATAATGATCACAGGCATAATAACGTTCGTAAAAAAGTTCGCATGAAGACTATGGCAGCCCATTTCCTCCACTACAGAAACAAAAAGTTGGCTTGTAAGACATATGTATGAAATAGCTAAGTCATGATTATGAGATGCTTGGTCGTAATTATGAGTCATAGTTATGACTTAGCACCTCATAATTATGACTTACAAGCAGAATTGTTTTTCTCCAGTGGCGGAAATGAGCTTCTACAGAAGTCTGACGTAGTGCTGCGTGTGTCATTTTTGTAGGTAGTAATAGATTTCATAATTTTTTTTATATGTCGCATTACATATTCACATATTCTGCCACACTACCAGTCTAAGATTTTAGAACGTCCGCATTTTTTCCTTCAGTTTTTTTTATCAGTTGAATCCAGTGAATGATTTGAAAAGTAACGAAGCTCAGCGGTATATCAGAACTATCTTAGTAGAAAAGAAACATGACGAAAGGCTTCATGTCCTGAAATGTCCAGCACAGTCTACAGACTTAAACCCCTTCGAGCTCGTTTGGGATGAAGCGGACAGTAGGGTGAAGGCAAAGCAACCAACAAGAGCAACACATTTGGGAAGAAACTTCCAGAACAATACTTAATTTCTGTCATTGAAAAAACGCAGCTGTAATACATGTAAAAGGTGGCTACTATAAAGAGTTATTAAATTTAGTTTAAATTGTGTTAAATAGAATCAACGCAACTTCATTTTTTTTTACCTCCAACTCTTTTGATTTTTTCTATGCTTTAACTGGAAATATGGCCACTAAAAATGTGTTAATGAAATAAATAAATCAATTAATTAATCAGTCTCCCTGCGTTTCCCGACCATGCCCTGGAGCGAAAGCAGGAAAGGTTAACACTGAGTTTTCTGTTCACCGCCTTTCACTGGCTGATTTCCACCTTCATTTGTATCACCTGGATTTTTAGTTTAATTATTCATGTAATAGGTTCATGTTCTGTGTTTCTGTTCATGTTTTGGTTTTTTTTGCTCACTGAAGCTGGGTTTGCCTACATTTTTATTATTCTGTGCGAGTTTAAGTGGTGTTTGAGCCTCTATTTTTGGATCAGTTTCATTATTGTTAAAGTTGTAAATAATATCCAGGTACAGACACAGAACAACCGTCAAAGTCATGTTTCGTGCCTACGGGACTTCGCTCAGGCACTCTGCTAATAATCCATTCCTGAACATCATACTGAGAAACACCACTGGAGAGGGAGAACAAGGATGCTAACTGCTAACAAGAGAGTAAGGAGGATGAAAGGAGAAAGTGAAAGCAGCGCAGAACATTTAGCCCTGCTGTCCACTGAAGTCATACACTTATACACACTTTATAAAATATATATTTTTTAAAAATGAGGTGATAAGATGGTTAATGTGCGGTTCTGAGATAATAACACATGGCCATGAGATAATAACACGTGGCCATAAGATAGTTAACATGTGATTCAAAGATAATAACGTGTGGCCACGAGATGGTTAATGTGTGATTCAAAGATAATAATGTGTGGCCACGAGATGGTTAATGTGTGGTTCTGAGATGATAATGTGTGGCCACGAGATGGTTAATGTGTGGTTCTGAGATAATAATGCGTGGCCACGAGATGGTTAATGTGTGGTTCTGAGATAATAATGTGTGGCCACGAGATGGTTAATGTGTGGTTCCGAGATAATAACGTGTGGCCACGAGATGGTTAATGTGTGGTTCTGAGAAAATGACGCGTGGCCACGTGATGGTTTATTTATTTATTTATTATTTTTTTTTAAACCTGTCCTGTGCAGCATCATAGCAAGCAGAATGGCAGTCTGGTTGCAGTGTTGTGCCGAACAAATTTGCTTTTCCAAGGGGAGGTTTA
>JBCNYH010000011.1:2679571-2706560 GCA_039654325.1 Tandanus tandanus
CTTGGTTTCATCTCTCAAAAACATCATGTTCCAGAACTGGACAGACTTTCTAACAAAGTCTAATCTGGCTTTTCTGGTATTGAGTGTTACCGGTTATTTGTATCTTGAGGTGAATCTGCTGTATTTACATTCCTGAAGGTGTTTCTGGATTGTAGACTTTGGTAATAAATCTACCCCCTTAAGGGTGTTCCTGAATTAACTAGATGTTGTGAATGGGTTTTCCTTCACCAGGAAAAAATTCTACAAGCATCCAGTTTAGTGGTCTTCTGTGGTCTTCCAGGTCTTTTGGTGCTGCTGAGCTCTCCAGTGTTAACCCCCTTTTTTTAAGGATCTACCAGATTGTTTATTTGGCCACTGCTGAAGCCTCTGCTATCTCTCTGATAGGTGTGTTTATTTTTTCAGGCTAATGATGGCCTACTTTACTTCTACATCAACACATCTCTGGACCGCATAATCAGAGTACCCATGAGCAGCTAGCAAATGTAAATTGAACACTTGGAATCAACTCTAGACTTTTTATCTCTTTAATTTGTCACGAATTAAGGAAACAGGCCACACTGAGTCAGGAAACTGCTCGTCAGACATCTGGGTAATTACTTTTGAGTCTGTGGAGGTGCGGTACTATGTTAAAAAAAAAATGTAATAAATAAAAAAGAAAAAGGTTGAAATGAGATTTTGGTTAAATGCCTTGCATTAAAGCTGAAGGTCTTCACTTCAATCCCATCTTGATGGATTCATTTCATATACTTTTTGGTGTTGTACAGGAAATATTATAACATTTATATACATGTATATTACATTATAAAACCAATTACTGTCCAAATACTTGGGGGATCTGGGTGTATGTCCAGGGCATGGTGCCGTTTTGGTGCTTTTGATGGTTTGAAGGTGAAATTCAACTAAACATCACAAACGAGTCCTTTAAATAATTATTATTACAATTTTTGGCAGTTGCTGTTGAAGTAAAAGAGCGCTAAATTAAAAATATTTGTATTTATTAAATATTTCTGTCATCTAATATGACTTAAATATGTAGAAATTTTACGTTTTTTCTAATTATTACTTATATTTATTTTTTTGTATCTCAGAGTTTATTTTTTATAGTCTCCCATTTTCGAGATGAGTTTTTTGGACTGTGTGCTTTAGTGACCTCTACAGGTCTTTACTGCAGTAGTAGATCAGGGCTCTCTGGGAGGGATCTGCGATCTCTAACACAGCTGCTGTTGAGCATGTAACCTCCGAAGCAATGAGTAAAATACTATTTAAAATCCTTCAATGGATTGGATTTTTTTTTTTTCTTGTGACAAAATAAAAATGGTTCTGTAGATTAATTGATGCTAAAATGTGATTCTGTTGTGTGGTTTTGTTGGTTTTTTCCATCACAAGACTCCAAGGCAGGGTTAGGTTTGCACACACAGCCAAACGTATATATATATGTCAAAAGAGGGATTGGCTGCTAACTAATAAAATGGCCAACAATATGTGGATACTCCTCCTTATGACTGTGTTTAGGTGTTTTAGCTACACCTATTACTAACAGGTACATAAGATCAAGCCTATAACCATGTTGTCTCCCTAGATGTACGCTTGCAGGAGAATGGGTCGTACTGAAGAGCTCAGTATGCCATGTGGTGGTCCCTATTTGGGCTTTCTGCCCTGCTAGACCTGCCCTAGTCCACTGCAAGGGCTACTATTGTGAATTTAAGCTTCTAGAAGGAATAAGAACTTGGTAGAACTTACAAACTCCTAGATCTGACTTACATAGAGTGTAAAATTCACCCGGTCTTCCTCTGCACCATTCCAGCCTGCCTCTGGAAGCAACATGAGCACAAGAACTGCGTAGCATGAAATGGATTTCCACACCAAAGCAGCTGCACCCGGGCAGACGTGCCAAGTGCGGGCTGGAGTTGTGTAAAGTATGTGGGCACTGGACCCTGGCTGTACCGTTCATTGGAGTGATGGGTCACGGTTCATTGTCTGGCAGGCTGAGGGAGGCCAGGAGAAAGAGAACACTGTCTACCAGACTGAATAGTGCCAGACAGTGTGGTGTTGGAGGGATCTTGATCTGGGGCTGGTCTTCAGTGTGTATGTGTTTAATGTTAAATGGGTAATTCTACAGCGTACAGTTATTTTGGATACTTGTATGAGTGACAGTTTTGTGAATAGCCTTACCCTGATAATATCCTTATACACAAAGCCAGCACTATAAAGACAGGATTTAATGAGGTTGAGGATGTGGAGGAACTCCAGTGATCTGAGTCATAACCGAAACCCTGTTGAACACCGTTTGGTCCAGCGTCAGTGCCTGACACCACCGACGCTTGTTTTGAATGAATGAGTGTGAATTCCTGCGGACATTCTGTAAAATCTAAATGGGGAAGAGTGGGGGCAGTTACTTCGATGTGATGATCAGGTCTGTGCACACTTATGGCTATGAAGTTTAGGACAGACTGTTAGTATTACCTGTTTTCTATAGGTAATAAAAAAAAAACAAACAACTTTGATTTCTTTAAGCTAAATCTTGATATCGTAACCTTATTTTTTTGTGTCCAGTAGATATTGTTACACACCCTGATGCTCAAGATGAGGCAGCGAAACCACGGAGGCCTGGCCTGCCCAGAGGAATATGGGCTCGGCGACGAATTAATAAGGTACTAATTATTTTTGTTTGTTTTTTCTTTGACTTTTCTCCCCTAATTTAGTTGTAGCCAATTCCCTCCCGCCAAGTATGGCCGTCCTGTCATGTGACTACCACCAACCAGTGAGGGCATAAGCAAGCAACAACATCCCCCTCCACCCCTCGTGACACGTGTCGCTGCCACCCGCATCTTTATGAACTGCATGCACATTAATCTTTAGGGATAGATTAACACACTCAGATTTGTATGCATGCGCTCACAGACACCCATGATTGAGTGACATGCAGGTGAACGTATGCCATCCCTTCCTACCGTGAGAACTTGTTCAATTAGCTCCCTTGAACTCCTGGCTTCGACTTGGTTTCGAACCTACGATCTCCAGGTTGATAGTTGTGCACTTTGTCATTGTTCAACTCAGTAGTCCTTTATGTGGTTTAATAAAGTTTTATCTCATTTCCTTTCCAGTAATAACCCAGGAAAAAGCCTTTAGGTGTTGTGTTTAGTTGGGATAAACTTCAGTTGATGGAAAGTCCTGCATTTATGTTTCCTTTGCGTTCGTGTCCCCTCTCATACCTGCGTTGCTCAGTGGTTTGAGTCCTGGAACTCTTCTTCAAAATTTACCCTTAGCTCAGCCAGCTCCAAAATTATTGGCATCCTTGGTACAGTGGTTTCCAGCCTGTGTATATATGGAACTTATCCTGTACTGAATACGGACACTTGACCCGCACAACCCCAGACGTGGGTCACAATGTTGAATCCACACCATGGTATAGAAAGTCTTTGTCTTTGGATGATGTCGCAGTACAGTTTCCCTTCACTGGAACTTCAAGTGCAGAATGAGCTCCGCGGAGTCGAAGAACTTGAGGGTCCGGCACTGAGCTTTGATCTCATCCCCACTGTACACCTTTGGGAGGAACTGGGACACCGTCTGCACCCCAGGTCTTCTCAACACCCCAACATCAGGACCTGACCTCACTAACGCTCTTCTAGCTGAGTAAACACAAACAATGGTGAAGAGTGATCATAAGAAATACATATGGCTGTGATAAATAGGTGTCCACACCTCTGTCTCTGGATATTTTACAGTACGGGTCCAACCGGAGTGGGTGGTTTTCTTATTTTTTCAGTTGAACTGTACAATAATCTTAAGGTCCCCCCCCGTCCCCCCCAGCAAAAATATAACAACCCTGAGTGAAAATAAGTGATAATCTATAAATCTTTGGGTTATTATGGGTATGGTGAACAGCACCTCTTCTGCAAACTTCTGTGCTGCTTTCTCGTCTTTCGGGAGGGTACTAGTCATCGTCTCCTTCCTCCTGCTTCTCCTCTTCCTCTTCCTTGGCTGCTCTTCTTTGCTACAGTTGTCATGATGCAGTCCTGCTATAATGCTCCCCACCTCCTTTCCCCCTCGCTCTCCCACTCTCCCAGCTCCAGAGCTGCTCTACCTCACAGGCGCTGGAGCGCTCAGCACCGAGGAGTCCATCTGTAAAGCTCAACCTGAAGTTCCAGCTAAGGCTGCATAGACTGCCCCCTAGCATGGTGCGAGCTGCTGAGGTGTCTTCGGTTTCTGTTTCGTCCCAGCCTGAAGACAAAAAAACACAGGAAGGAGAAGCGCATAGGGAGACGCGGGTTGTGAAGAAGGGGGCTTTGCGGCAACCCCTTACTGACCCCTGTCTTCCTCATTCCCAGAGCTCAATGGAGCACATGCCACCCAGTGTCCTGGCCACGCTGGCCAAAGGCTTTACACACCGGGAACGACCGCCACAGGAGCCAGCGCACAAAATTCGGGTGGACTTTAAGGTTAGTGTGAGACTCTCAATGGTCTATAATACAAGGTTTCCTTTTTTCAAGCATAATTTATGTTGCAGAATTATTTACTATCCTATAGACTAATATTAGCCTGTAAGTAATTTATACATTCAGTATGCTGCGTTTCATTTCTCCCTCTTGGCCCTACCCCTACTTTTGGAGTGCCCTCCACTAGGTAGTGGGGTGGAAATCCTCACCTAGATAATGGGACGCCACTTGTAGTTACATGATCACATGATCAGTAGCCAGCGATGGCGCGTGTAATAAAGGTTTGATGCATTTACATTACATAGTGCTGGGTATCGATGTATAAAATACACAGGGATTGAGTGGAAGGTTTGTATTAAAATTCTAGGGTCATCACATCATTTATTCCGTGGTGTTAAGGTTAGGTTTAGGGCTTTTATTTTCCATTATCAGTTCATTCTGGATGAATCTAAAGGTGAAACCACCCCAACTCACAGGCTTAGAATCTCTTATTCACCTGTTCTACATCTTGTTTTGGTTCTGTATGTTTACAATAACAATAACGAGACGGCGTGACCGGAGGAACCATCTTGTGCATGTGTGGTAACTTGTCAGCGCAACAGCGATTGGTAGAAAGTGGAAAAGTCTGAGATCGAGTGTTAAGAAACAGAAGAAGGGAAACAATTTCAGGAGAAATAAAATAGACGGTGATGTCATTAATATGATGGAGGCCGGTGCAGGGGGTCATTAACACTCGCGTACAGGAGGAAACTAATGGTTTCAGGAAGACACTGTGGATCCGATTTCATTTTATTTCCAAGAGACCCCACTGTACTTCATCTTTATTTAATCTACCTGAGAACTGAATGGGGAATTTTATCCATACTTAGTTCTACATAGCTGGAATGGCTTTGCGGTAGACAGTGGTCAGTGATTTTACTTACTTATTTATTTATTTTGGCTTTCCCGGGGTCAACTGGCATTATTCTATAAGTGGAAACTTATACTTGAGAGCCGGGGGCTACATTGAACTTGAGGCTGTAGCTTCCATTCCTGGAAAGTTTGTTTGTGTTGAAATTTGTTGTGGGTTAAGCACTGGATCAGTTCATTTTTGGTGTGTGTGTGTGTGTGTGTGTGTGTGTGTGTGTGCGCGTGTGTGGTTTTGCTATGTCTTTGGCCGGCTCCAAAATCAGCTGGAATGGCCACCGCAGTCCCAGCCTTGGTTCTCACATATTAACTGGCGATGTGTGACCTTTAGCATTAGGATGATTTTATATTGTGACTGTTAGCAAAGGTGACATGATGAATAAATTCTAACATATATATCAGTGATGGTCAGATGCACAGATTTGAACGAGACGAGTGCATCAGATAAAGGTTTGCAATGAAATCACAATATATTGTTTCTAACATCTTTTTTTTGGGTAAAATCTGATTTATTAATATATTAGTAGATACAGTATTGGTAGATAAACTGTACCTTGTGACCAATCATCTCATTTGTAGATTAATTGGTCTTCTCTTACCATTTTCTGCAGTGTACACTCATCTCTGATATAAGAACACACATCTGTTCCCATTCACTAACTCGGGAACCGGCGGGTTAAAGGTTCCACCACTTGACTTTTGAATCCCTGTTAGGATGTCCACAGTCACAGGGGGGGCAAACATTACATAAAGTGAACATTATAGTTGTGAAAAGACGAAGTCTCACACCTGCTTCTGTAAGTGTTACATTTATTTTTTGCCGTTTTTTTTTTTTTAGGAGGACTGCAACATTCAGAATGTCTGGGCGATGGGGGGGCTGAGTGTCCTCGCCTCCGTTCCCATCACAGTGGAGTGTCTGTGTCTGCTGTGTGCTAGTAAAGGCCATCATAACGTAAGGGTGGATTCCTGTAGCGCAGATTAAAACTAAACCTCATCATTCACTTCATCCTTTCATTCCTTGGAGCCTGTTTTCATTCAGCTCAGGGAGTTTTCTTGTCTTTCAGATGATATTTTGTCAGATGTGCTGCGAGCCCTTTCACCGCTTCTGCCTTCCAGCAGATGATCGTCCCCAGAACACAAACAAGCACAACTGGTGTTGTAGACGCTGCAAATTCTGCCACGTCTGTGGGCGTAAGGGCAAACAAGGCAAGGTACGAACATCACCCCGGTGTTGCACTGAGGTCCTCAAACGCTCATTTCATTCCTCAGGAGAGGAAAGGCTGTATAATGTGACTTGGTATTTACTCTGCATTGAGTATGAATGTACTTTATACTTCAGTCTGTGCTGTTTCTCTCCTGTAGCCAGTTTTACAGTGCAGGAAGTGCTTTTACTGCTACCACCCGTCATGTCTCGGGCCATCATATCCCAAACCTGAGAAGTGTAGCACACCTTGGGTAAGTTGCCGTTTTTCTACTTTGTCTGGGATGTGTGTGGGTGGGCATGCCGGGGGAAAAAATGCATAACTGAGCATACTGGTATACATACTGTAAATAATACACACCGAGAGGTGATATACACTGATGGTGTAGCAGTACGGCCCATAGGGTGGTATTCCATTTATACACAGTGTAGAGATTTGAGATTTAGTTCTAAACTGGATGTAAAGATAAAACAAAGAAAATCTAATCTAAAAATAAGTAGTAATAATGTAATTAAATGTGGTAAATTTTAGAATTATGTAAAATAGGGTTATAAATAGATTAAATGTTAAATATTGTATACTAGCTTGATTATTATCTTTTTCTTTTTTATGTTAACATTTCTGACCCATCACAGCAAAGTGGGTATTATGTGGGAAATGGTTAATTTTGAGTTCTTGGTACTTTTTTTTTTAGTTGATATTCCAAGCTTTAAAATGATACCACATTTCCTTACATATGTTGCTAGTTTTGGAGTAACTAACCAAAACCTGGCCGGAACTTTCAGGATTTTAAGCATTCAGCTCTGGAGAAAATCACGTTTAAAGTTCAACAGAGTATTTAAATAATTTCCGACTTAATACCCACTTTGCTGTGATGGGTCACATTTTACTTTGTTTACGTGTTCAAAGACATTTTTTACTGTAAATTTAATTTTTTTTACATGACTTTTTCCCCATCCTCCCACTGGACGTGTTTCCAAGATGTTTTATTTATTTATATATATATATATATATATATATATATTTTAAGTTTTTTCTATTTCTTTTTAATAATTCGTCTGACAGCCGTCTTTCATTCCAGAATTCCACTGTAAACTAATCACTTCAGCATACACAAAACATCAAACCCTGAAGTGGATGAGGTCTGACATCGACACAAGATCACATCAGGCTTCTCTCCTGCCTGCTAAAAGCAAGAATCTGAGAACATGGCCGGGGTCAGTGCCCACGATGGTCTCAGATTCCTGCTGTTTGTTGACTGGAGAGGAACCTGATGCACTGTTTGATGTTTTGTTGATGTTGAGATGGTTTTTCTGCTCACCATGGCTGTAAAGAGTGGTTCATTTGAGTTACTGTAGAGTTTCTGTCCGCTCCAACCAGTCTGAGCCTCTCCTCTGATCTCTCATCTGCACAGCACTTCAGACTCGCCGCTCACAGGATGTTTTTTGTTTCTCGCACCTCTCTGTGTAAAATTCCGAAGATATCAGTGGTTTCTTAAAAAAAAAAAAAAAAAAAAAAAAAAAAAACTCAGCATGTGAATTGTTTGTGCAGATGTGCATGTTGTGTGTTCGGTGCAAAAGCTGTGGGGTGACACCAGCAAAAGCCTGGATCATGTCTTGGAATCATGAGTTGGATCTCTGCCCAGACTGCAGTAACCTCCACAAACAAGGTACTGCAACGTGAACAGTGTCGGAGTAAATATATTACAAATGCAATAATATATACGTGATATAGAGCCCACAGTGAAAATGTACAGTTCGTATAACTGTTTACGTGCAAAGTGATTATTTGTTTGTTTAATATTTCCTTTTTTGTGTATGTGCATAAGTTTGGCTCTGTTTGCGTACTTACGTACTTCCTGTTTGAGTGAGTGTATAGTGTATAGTATATTGCACTGTTATTCCCTGGATGATTTTCTGAAAATGATAAAAACACGTAGAAAGTACGGTGGTGCACACTTCTTACCCTTAATGATCACGTGTTTGGCCATGTACAGAAGGGGCGGAGCGTTTAGCCATTAGTAAAATAGAGGCCAGAAATGCAGGGGAGACACACAAGAGCACAATTTCATACTGAATTATTTTTTTAAAGACAAGTGATCAAAATTTTAGCAGTTGATGCGATCAAGTGACCATTTTTGCTGAGTTAAACGACGCCATTTCCATTAAATGCATGTGATTTTGTGTGTCAATTTGAGACGCCACTCCCCTGTCGAAGTTTGTGCACTATGCAGCTAACACTGGTGCACGAATGGGGTTCCATGAATTCTAACAATGGGGTTAATCTTTTGGCGTTTATTTTTGCAGGATTTTTCTGCACCGTGTGTTTGAAGTGCTACCCTGAGCAAGATTTTGAAATGAAGATGATGCAGTGCGCTCGATGTGCCCACTGGGTGCATCCCAAGTGTGAAGGACTCACTGGTTAGTGTCTGTGTCTCTGTTGTCAGTAACTGTGCTCACAGTGTATTAGCAGGCTGTGCATTAACGTAGCAATAAGGCTGATTTAATTTTGACTTTGCATTCTTTGACCCACGAGTCACTGGTAGTGACCCTCGATTACAAAATCGAACTTGGGGTGTATGTTCATTTTAACACACAGTTTATTTATCACTTTATTATTAAAGTGGACGTTAGTAGAGGCTACGATGAGATCTCACGGCAATGTGGAGATGAATCTGACTCAGAGTCTAAATTAGAGAATTATTATTAGATTGGCATCTAAGCATGATGTGTCAGTAAAAAATAAATAGTTTAAGGTAGTTAAATATTTTTGTTATTAACCTTAACTGAAATTATTAACGCTGAGTCAATTTCAAACATTTTTTCTGATTGATGATTCTTTTCATTTCGCGGCCACATGTTCGTCACTAAGAAATGTGTAGCATATGGCAAAATAATAAATACAATTTTAAGATTCATCCAAACTACCACATACAGCCTGGATATTTTTTAGCCCACCATCAATCAGATCAAATCACTTTTTATCCGTCAAATACCTGAACCTGCTGAAAACTGTATAATTGTATCTTGTACAGGTGCCGGATAAGCACCACCTCATTGATATTCTGGTTCTCTTGCACCTTCAGATGACTTGCACGAAATTCTGAAGCGGTTGCGGGGGAAAAGCTTGGTGTTCTCCTGTGCAGCCTGCAGTAAAGACTTCCCCAGTGGCTGGCAGGAGGTGGTGCGGAGTGTACTGCAGAATGGTCTAGAAAAGGTCATGAATGGTTTGATGAGCTCTCAGACCACCAGTCACCTCCAGGAATGCTCAGAGGTAAAGATCTCAGTCAGTTTTTAAATCCATCTTTTAAATAAAGATCAAAACTTATTTATTTTTTTCACATCGTTCTGTTGCCTTTTTCATTTTATTTCAAGAAATGGGTTCACAAAAGAAACCTTCAAACAAAAATTTTGTTTATATTACAAATGTAATGTTAGAAATGTTAATTTCAATTTAGTGAAAACTTTTTGGAAATTTTTTTTAGTTCATAAAATTTTCCTCCTTACTTTTAGCCTTAGTTTTTGTTAAATGTATAGAACCTGTTACTAACACTTGTACTCATATGACCTTCAAATATACCTGAGGGTCTGTTATTTGTACCCCTTCTTAAGGAAGTTATAGATTACTAAGCAGTTTTTGAAAGCGAAGTCAGAGTTTTTAATTTAATACGCAGTTCATGACAGCAGTCACGACAGCGGCGGAAGGTTTTAAGAGACAGTGGGATTGTTATTGTGTTTAATGTTGCTGTACACAAAATTACAGACGGTTATTGTTTGGTTTGGAACCCTGATGGTCTAGAGGGTGTTTTGGCTCTGATATGCCATCTAGTGAAGTCTGTAAATTAACCCGTTCAGTGTATGAATGATGGTATTAGCACTGCCGCTGTGTCTGTGCACTGAGAATAAACCAGTGGGGTGTTTTTTTTTGGCTGTTTCCCACTAAAAAAAGGGGTTTTTGGAACCCCTGCGTGTACTGATTGGTTTCTTATCTGAAATATCTGTGTGTTTTTGTGATCTCTGACCCAGTGTGAAGCCACTTTTGATGCTGACAGAATAAAGAGCAGGAAGGTGGTTTGTGATCTTCATGCTGTGGCGAGGAAGCTTGAAGAAGGCTTGTATACGTCACTGGTAAGTTTGTCAAACTGAGTGAAGCTCACCAGCCTGATTGACTGAATAGTTTTTTACGGAGTTTGTTTACGGTGTGTAAATGTTGCTGTTTTGTCTGAACAGAAAGCGTTTCACGAGGACGTGGTGACTGTACTGGTAAAGCAGCTCCAGCAAGAAGAATCTATCCCAGAGGAACAGAGGCCGACCGCACAGGCCAGAGCTTTATATCTAAAAGTAAAACTGAATTAAGCAAATATTCCTACACATCAGATTCAACACTGTTAATAAATCTTAAATTTAAAAAATGTTAGTTACAACTTATTATAATGAAACCGTTTGGACAGTTTATTAATTTTCCTGTAAAAACGTGAATATTTACTGGGGTTTTTTCCCCTCCTCACAGTTATTGGAACAAAATTTTACTTGGTTCAACAGTCAGGACCCGAAAGCCTGGAAGCCTGTGATGAAAGAATTCTCAAGGTATTTATTTCTTCCAGTGTGCAATAAACTGATGCACGCCTCTTTCATAAACAACAAATATTACTATTAAAAACCATACAGCTCTCCCCTCTCATAACAGGAGCAAGAGAGAGGATTTTATATACAGTACATCAACATATACACTGTATAAAGTATACAGAAATATAGAGTACCTCCTTAAACAGCCCAAAATCACAGTTTAAAAGTGATGTCACAAGTCAGCAACAAAAGTATTGAAAATTAAAACTATGCCTTTGTTCTGCGATTGTATATTAAAAAAAAAAAATCATACGTTTTGGATTTCCCCTTAAGCAATTTTGGAGACTATTAATTATTCGGAGACTCAGTAAATTTGGAAATGGCTCATGTGAATAAATTACTTGCGCTTTGACAATGCATACATGTGACCCATCACAGCAAAGTGGGTATTAAGCCGGAAATTATTTAATACTTTGTTGAACTTTAAATGTGATTTTCTCCAAAGTTCCTGCCAGGTTTTGGGTAGTTACAAAAATTTGGTGTCATTTTAATGCTTAGGATATCAGCTACAAAATAGTTCCAATAACTCAAAATTAATAATTTCCCACGTAATACCCACTTTGCTGTGATGGGTCATGTGTATGACTAAGTTTTTATGCTTGAAGAACTTCAGTGACTTTAATTTTGTAAAGCTTTGAATCGTCAGCAAGCAAGGATAAGGTTGATCCATGATTAACGTATTCAGGCACGGTACTGGCATAGACCCAATACAGTAGAGAGCCTAGTATGGATCCCTGTGGTACGCCCAATGAAACAGGGAGTCAGAATGAGACAATACCTTTGAGGACTACACATTGTTGTTGGTTTGTTAGGTAGTTTTTAAAACACCTGTGAAGGGGACCAAAGATACCATAATATATGGGCTTGGTAATAAGCAGATGGTGCATGTATAGGCAGATGGCCTTTTTGAAGATGTTTGATAGACCCAAATAGATAGCATCGATTTCTTTATTATTAGCCAGAGGCGTGAGAATTCCATGATGTGCTTCTAACAGCTGGGAAGTAGTAGAGTGGTCTTTCGGGAAACCGTGCTGTAGGTGATAAAAGAATTTGATTAGATGTTGAATGCAGTGGGTGTAGACGCATCATTGCAGTACTTCAGAAAGCGTTCCTAACAAGAACAGGGTTCTGTAATTGGAAGGTATTGTTTGGATCATCTTTTTTAAATATTGGACTAATGTTTGCAAGCTTCCAGTTCGAAGGTTCGTGTCTAAGGGAGAGTGATAAACATCCCGCAAAGACTTGGAGCAGTCTCATTTACTGAGGTCTTCCAGGAATACCGTCAGGTCTTCATCCCTTTTTAGCATTGAGGGTTAGCAGGACATGAGTGACTTTAAGTGAGACGTGTTCAGTATGTTAGTGTTGCTGATATTTTCAGGGTATGAACGTTTTGCGCTCATGAAGAAGTGTTAGACTCTTACCCTGTGATGAAGTGGAAGAAGCAGAAGCGTTTAGGGTTCTCACAAAGTGAGTAAAAATTTTAGTGGGTTTTTTCTTTGCCATTAACAACTTGCATGGCACAATGGTGTAGTGGTTAGTATGTTTAATAGCAAGAAGGTCCTGGGTTCGGTTCCTAGGCTCAGGCGTTTCTGTGTGGAGTTCACATGTTCTTCCCGTGATTGTGTGGGTTTCCTCCCACAGTCCAAAGACTTGCACATTAGGTTATCTGGCTGTTCCAGATTGACCCTAGGTGTGAGTGTGTGTGTGTTTTTTGGCCCTGCGATGGTCTGGCGAGCTGTTCAGGGTGAACCCCATCTTCGCCCAGTGTCGGCTGAGGCTAGCCTGCAACTCTAATAGTACGAAGTTGTTTGGGGAATGAGGGGGTGATCACTGACTTGGTTTTGTGTCTTCGGTCTTTGAATTTGTTCCAGTCATTTGGAGACGCTGTTTTTCTTGCTATTAGTCTGTGTTTAGTTTTCTTTTTAATCATAGATAAAAGATCAGAGTCCAGCCAGGGATGATCCTGCACATCTCCTGCTTCACATTTCAGCACGTGTTCCTTTACTGCCAAAAGAAACAAGTCATACGATTTAGGTAGTGAAGTGTTAGTGTTATCAGGTACAAAACCCACATCCCAACTGGAATTCAACAGTGCCAGCCTCAGGTCCCAATTTCCTTTCTTTTTTCTTTTTTCTTTTTGGAAGTTGTAAACCGAGAGTTTTCTGATTGTTTTTTTTTTTTCTTCTTCTTCTTCTTTTTCGATTTGAATGTTAACATTGAGAGTAAAATAAATAAGTTTGTGGTTGAAGAGGAAAATATTGTCTGCACTATGCATGTCAGGAACTTTTTCGGGAATGTTAATGAGAAGTAAGTCAAGGACAGTTTCACCCATGTTTGGGGAGTCCACAGGCTGCCACAGAATTGGTCTTGAACTATTTTTATGAAATAATTATGGATGGAATTTCCAGTGATAGATGAACCTGTTTCCCAATCAGTATGTCAGAGATAGAAATCACACACGCTAGGTAGTCGCCGCACACTAGGATCTGCTTGAACTTAGACTTGCATGCAAGACGCTATATATATATATATATATATATATATATTTATATTTAACTCCTTTATCTAGTCAGGATTGGAATCTGGGAGTCTGTCAAAAACTTTAATTAGCCATTTGTGTCTTGATTCTGGACATAGATCACAAACTAATGCCTCAGAAGCAATGAATTCAAAATAATTTCCTCAAAGGTGTTGCGAATGGCTAGCGTTACTCCACTTTGAGGCTCAAACCTGTTGGTGTAAAGTGAGAATGAAATAGAAGTTCACAATCCATCATCCTTGGCTTAAGCCATGTTTTAACATTGGTGATAAGATCCATCTCAACAGAGTAGTCAGCTCATCCGTCTTGTTGCCGACGCGTCTAACATTTATATCCAGGCAATAAATAGTGCTTGAGTCATCAGTTCTAATCCAATACACTGTCGGATTCTGTGAATATTTCATCAGTGTCTGTTAGCTGGCCATTCTGTGTATGTGCTTAAAAATATCCAGTGTTCTGTAGGGTCAGTAGATGAGAAACAATGAAAAAGTGGCTTGAGTGAGCTGCACAACACTACTCCAGACAATCAACAAGAGGTGTTTGTGAATACACCCTGTTAGTTTTGTGGCTAGAAAGGGGAAATGGGAGCGTCATGTGGCAACAAGGGGTACATGCGATTTGTTTTGTGGTTACAGTAGCGGTGTCATGGTTGATTGAAGAAAGTAGCTTTAATAACAAATGGTGTTATCAAACAAAATAGCCATTTATATAAATGTTAATTTGGTTTATGAAGGATAAGAGGCATGAGTTTTGTTCATGCAGCGGCATTTCTTTTTCATTTCTTTAAGAACTGTTCGGCCCAACAATATTTCAAAAAGTACTTATTCGTTTACACCCGCTCCATGTCAGGTTCAGAAACTGTAAATTCCCTTTGATTTTCAAGTTAAACATATGTTAAATAAATATGAATGAGTATTTTGGGCATTCGTTGTATATTAACGTGACTTTTTAGCAACTGAATTTGGGTAAAATTCATGACACAACTACTTTAAGTTCACATCTCAGAAATCTTTTCTGTGAAGGATGACAGTTTTAAATGGAACATCATTTCGGAAACTTTAAATTTCTCCTCTCATCCTTCACAGTGCTATGCTCCCGGAGGCGATAATCCCACCATCTGATGAGCACAGTTATGCCCAGTGGTTGATTGAGCACGACCACGCGATGGTGAACGAGAACCAAGAAAACCTGCCATTAAAAGCACAAGGAAAAGGTGAAAGTCATGCGAAAGCTGTGGAGGATGGTTTTGAGTTTGGTTAAAGGAGACTGATGTACCCTAATTGCAGGGCTATTATATTCATTAGAATAAAGGCCTGTATGTACATAAGAGCGATGAACGTGTTTGAATTTGGGCTGTAATTTCTTTTTCTTTTTTTTTTTTTTCTTTTTTTTTTTATCCCTTTGAATTTCAGATCCTCAAAACATCAACTGCTGTGGTATAGATGAAAGACATTGTTCTCTTTGTCAGCAGCAGGGAGACGCCAAACCCAGTGTAAGTTACTCATATTACTATTATATAACTATTATTACACGGCTCAGTTGAATACTCGCTTCTGATTGGTCACTCGAAATATACTTGCTTTTAACTATGCAAGATGGCTGCCTCGTGTATCCTGTGTCCCAATGGTGTGTTGGTTGTACACGTTCTTAGAAATTAACGTGACGCTTCCACAAGATGCCGTACACACATAAACACTAAGGGCAGCATCAGGATGTGAAGTAACGCTTTTAATAGGTACATGCCCCACCAACCACAAATAGCGGAATTTCTGAAGAAATGTTGTGGGATCAAGTCTGCCCTCTGGTGGAATCCTCTCATAATACATGAAGTACGTAGACAAGACTGTGTACGATTCATGTTTACGACACGAACATGTGGTTTAAAAACAAGTATGTCTCCACTTTTATTTCTTTATAATGCACCATTATTAACTTTAACAGACAGTTGCTATGGATCATCAGTGGGAGCAATAATAGGATTTTTAATCAACATTTTGGGCCAAATTATTAATTTCTTTGGTAAATAGACGTGTAGTGAGTGAAATGATATACAGTGAGAGGTCATTGTCACAAAATAAACCCCTTCAGAACTCCTCCACTACACACCAGGGTTCATGAGCACTCTGTCGAGGTTTATTTTACTTTGCTTTACTCATTTTTTTTTAATGTACGTTCTTTAGTTATATGTTGAATTACTGTGTTTACAGGACGCAGGCAGGTTGCTGTACCTGGGCCAGAATGAGTGGGCTCATGTAAACTGCTGCATCTGGTCAGCTGAGGTACAGGAAGTTAGGGGGGCATTGCAGCATGTATACAGCGCAGTGGCTCGAGGACGTTTCCTGGTAAGTGCGAGTGTCAGAGTGGTCTTTGCTCTTAACTGGTATAAATTCAGTACGAGAGGTACAACTGTGATGGAAGCCGTGCATGATGGTTGGTGGTTGACCCTTGAGAGAGATTTTGTGGATTCTTTGCAGCGTTGTGAGCGGTGTAGCCAGCCGGGGGCCACAGTGGGCTGCTGTCTCTCTTCCTGTCAGAGTAATTACCACTTCATGTGTGCCCGTGCCAGCCACTGTGTCTTTCAGAGCGATAAAAAGGTCTACTGTTACAAACACCGGGACCTCATCAGCAACAAGGTTTTGTGTTGTTTGCATTCCATTCTAACCCACACACACGTGCGCTGTGTGAATCTAATATAACACGTTCCTCTTTTATAGGTGATGAATGCGTTCGAGGTTCTCAGGCGAGTCTACGTAGATTTTGAAGGCATTAACCTTCGAAGAAAGTTCCTCACGGGCTTGGAACCAGAGTGCATCAACGTAATGATTGGTATGTAATGCATTCAGAGTTTATTCTAAATAAGAAACTCCTTAATTATATCATACAGCACTTCCTTTGACAGGAACACGCTAGTCGAATACACCTGTAGCACCTTAAGTGCATTAGATAAATGTTTCTGAGCTACCTGAACGCATCATAACCTTTTTTATTTATTTTATTTGTCTATTTTTAGGCTCTTTACAGATACACAGGTTGGGTGTGCTGACAGAGTTATCTGCAAATGCAGGAAAATTATATCCTGTGGGTTACCAGTAAGTGAAGTATTATATTACTTCAACAGGATATGTGTATGTATTGCACATGCCACCCAAGATGCAAAACATCTGTGCAGTAATGTCAAATAAAATTACACATTACCATACATTTGAGTAATTTAGCCCATTTTTCATGTGAAAGGGTTTATGTATTAAAGTCATTCAGAGACCCTTTAAGGCACTCATTTCATTAAGTCGCTGCTAGAAATGTCTTGAAAGCTAGCTGTAGTTTTCAGAAGGTTATTACTGTTGTTTTTAGGTGCACTCGGTGGTACTGGAGCACGGTCGACCCACGAAAGCCATGCAGATACACCTGCAGAGTGATGGATATACACACTTCAAGTAAAACACCACATCTAACACAAAACCGGGAGGAGAACTGCACTATCGCACACAGCCCAAAACAAGGTGAAGGTGAGACATCATTATCACCTAAGAGGGGATCGTTCTGGTGCTGTTTGTATCACTGTAAGGAACTTTGTGTAAAGCATACTGACCCAATTTCTGTAAAACCTGGTGGAAAAGTAGCATCACAGCTGGCTATAATTGGGATGTCATAGTCATTGTCTTGCTTAATAAAGGAAAAATAAATCATAATCTTGTTTTATTTTGTTTTTCTATCGTGTTGGTGTAGTAGATACTATCCCTAACACTAAGTGGTTAGGTTAGAAAGGTGTCTTCCCTGCCAGCTGCACCTCTACTTATGATGGCTTATCAGGATTGGAGGCCTGTTTTTCGGCTGGTTCCTAAACCATAAAAATCTTGTTGTAGTGTGTTTTATTTGTGTTGATGTTCACGTGTAGGGTATACCAAAACTAAAAATTAACAGTTACGCACCTCAGGCTTGGTGCCTATCACTGAATTGAATATTCCCCTCATTGTTCTGTCTTGGAGACTCTTCAGTAACATCCACCTCGCTTTCTGCCCATAATTATTTGAGAATAAGTATACGATCATCGACAAAAGTCTTGTCGCACATGTGGACATTCATGTATAAAAGCCCATATCTCACCAACCTATTACAGGTTTTCATCAACTCTGCCTTACATTAATCCTACAGGCATACAGATCGTTTTGTGAAAGCAACATGAAATTGTACATTTATTTTTACTTTTTACAGCTAATTAAAGACGAAGATATCCATTCTAGGCTGGACAAAAGACTTGACGCAATCATGTAACATCAAATTCTGGATCAAAGTAATTACTAAAATTAGTAAAATATAATGAGTAAAATTAGTAAAAAAAAAGAAAAGTGCTTGATTAACTAATTATGCATAAAATACAGGTATTAAAGCAGCTTTCAGACAATTTATAAAATCTTTTTCAAAAACTGTAGAAACCTTCAAGATCATCTAAAAGCAAATAAGTAAGAAATTTCAGACCTCCTTGGTACACATAGGTAAGCTCAGTCATGCAAGGGAAACTATCCACAAAACAACTGGCTGCACAAAAGTTGTAGTTCACCTCCTGATGACTCCCTCAAAAGCTCTATTAGGACTCATAGCTAGCAATGTCTGCTTCAGCATCAACTCTACATCATATTTCTTGCAGTGGTCACCATACACCATACAGGTCCTGTACAAGACACAGCTAGAACACCATGACGTGCTTACCAAGGCCCTAACACGTGGAAACTGTTATTAGCAGAAACACAGAGATAAAAATTATATTTGAGATGAATTATTAATTCAGTATCATATTGCTATGCCACCAATGTTCTTACTGACCATCTAGAAAATTCATGGTTTAAGGTCACCTCCAGTACACAGGTATCACAAAGCTATGTAAGATGGGTGGTAACATTACCAGACGCAAATATCAACAGTATTTTGCTTCCCGTTATGTTTCAAACCTACAGATGGCTCAGATTTCTCACTATAGGGTTGATAACACACTGTTTTCTGACCATTTGATGAACGAGCTGAAATAGCTTACTTGTGTATTAAAAATGGATTACAAGTGTCTTGGACCTCAAGAATTTTTAGTAGCACTTACAAATTAGCACTTAGAAATTCTTGAAGGTGTCTGATTCTTTTAATATGATAATCATTCATCATGACAAGCACCTGGGAGTCTGGTACGATCACGGTCATGTTTGCAGAGGATTTTTTCAATATGATATATTTGCTACAGCATTATATGTGTATTTATAAACAAGGCCTTTTGATTATTTTTCTGTAATGAATATAGTCTTGAAAGTGAAATTAAGTTTTTGCGACAAGACTTTTGTCCAGGCAAAAACAGGAATGTTTATATTTAAGAAGCTGTAAAGATTAGAAGAAATTTCTTTCCAATACTGCTGCTAGCACGTAATATTCACTACCATCAGAGGGTTATTTTAAATCATAGTTCATGAAAATCGTGTAATAGGTTGGTGAGATATGGGCTTTTATACATGAATGTCCATGTGTACGACAACACTTTTGCCAACGACTGTGTGTATGTATGTATGTATGTATGTACACACACACACACACACACACACACACACACACACACATATATACACTCACACAGGATTTAGAGTACTGGTGTAAACCTAGCCAGAGAGACATCAACAGAACATAGTATGTTGTAAAAATGGATGACATGTTAAGGCTAATTGAGCGCACCTTCTTTTCAAACTCATCCACCAAGCCTGCTTTAGCTACCACCTTCTTGTAATGGTTCCAATCAATGGGCGCTGGCTTCTCTGGCAGGGAAGCAAGTCTGAAAACAGATTCACAACAGATCTCACAATCAGGTACACACATCAGGTGTCTGGTGGCTAAGACAGAGGCGACGTTACACAAGGTAAATCCCACCATTCACTCTAGAACGGTAATTAAAAAACAAATAATGTTTTACTGAAGTTTTTAACCAAAAATAAATTTAGTATTTGATTAAAAAAAGTAGGTCGGGTGCACTTGGCCTTTGATATCTATCTAACAAAGAGCACTGTCCTGTCACTCACTTGGCAGCAATGGCATCGCTGCGGGTCTTCAGGTTGTTGAACATGGTTCTCTGGTTAGGAGGAACCCTCTCAACAAAGGCCAGCCAGTCAATGGCCTTTACGGCAGCACGTCGCCCAGCCATCTCTCAATGCCTGTCACAAAAAGCAAGTATGAAGTATACAAACACCTTTAATTTCCTTGTATGCATACAACAAGATTCAGTATATATCAAATTATGGCTGCAAATCATTAACATGGAGGATGCAAAGATGTTTTCCTCTGCTTGATGGCACCAGGTAAAAATCATTTTATTTAATTGCTTTAAGGTATGTTTCACATCTCCAGAATTCAGCTAGGAAACAAAACAGTTTTGAAGAAAAAAAAAAAGGGGAAAAAAGCTGGTTGAACATCCTCCAAAAGTGATGATTTTTACTTTATATTACTTTATATTGCAGGACATTCAGCACAGGCTAGATAACTCGAGAAATATTAGATGACCCTAATGGTACGTTTTAAAGAAAGATATATATCTTTACTTCCATAAATATTTAGTTCTTATTTAAGTTAAATTATAATAACAGCCCACAGAAATGAGCTGAAAACAAGTGAAGGTCCCGTCAGCAGCCCAGCACAAGGTCAGCTCTGCACTCAGCTCCTATTTACTAACACACACTCGAGATAAAGCTCTCCTCTTACATCAAATAATAAATACAAAAATAAAACTACACGGAAGATAAAATAACTACAAAGCATTTTTATTAAATATATAAACACGTTACAGCTGATACTTACTTGTCAGGATCAAGCCGCTGTAAAGACAGGAGCGTGATGGCCGCCACAACCGGAAACACTTTACCCAAGTTTCACTTCTTCACTGGAGTTTACAGAAAGATACAAGAGCGTTACTGCCACCTAGTGGTCATGCATAAAACAATGCTCAGTAATTCACAATAATTTCACAAATTAAAGTTTTATTTATATTTTAATATTTTGAATAGAAAATACACCAAAAAATTTTATAAAAATATAAACATATAAAGTATATTAGAAATAATTTAAAATGTTTTTATTATATAAAATCACATGGAAAAAAATAAGTACACCCTTATATCTATAGCCCGTTTTAATATTGTTGCTGACCATTTGCATCCTTCATGGCCACAATTTACCCATCTTCTACTGGCTACTTCCAGCATGATAATAGATCATTTCACAAAGCAAAAGTTGTCTCAAACTGATTTTATTAACATGGCAATAAGTTCTTATATTTTAAATACCCTTGCCAATCACCAGAGTCCAGTGAAACATGTTTGAGATGCAGAGGAGCTGGCAGTTCACAGCATAGAAGTGCACCTGAAAAATCTGCAGGAATTGTATGATGCTATCATGTGAACATGAATATCAAAGGAATGTTTCTAAAGTATAGGCAGCATGGTGGCGTAGTGGTTAGCATGTTCACCTCCCAACAAAAAGGTCCTGAGTCAAGTCCCAGGCTTGGTGAGGGCGTTTCTTTTTGGAGTTTTCATGCCCTTCCTATGTTTGTGTGGGTTCCTCTGGGTACACCAGTTTCCATCCAACGGTTCAAGGACATGCACATTAGGGTGTTCCAAATTGCCCCTAGGTGTGACTGTGATTGTGAATTGTTTTGTGTGTGTGTGTGTGTGTGTGTGTGTGCGCCATTGTTTTAATAATAAGTGTAACATCACATTTTCACTGTGGATTTGCTATCATAAATTGCCCCTAGGGGTGAATGAATGTCTGTATGTAAATCATGCTGTGCAGGAGACAGTCAATCTGGGATGTTTTCCCACCAGTGTTTGTTTGATAGGCTATGGGTCCTATGCAAACCTGACCGGGCTGATGCAGATCTGAAGACAAATGAATGATTTTTCCAAAGTGCTTCATTTTTTATTAGACTTGAAGGGAGGGTGAAGCCCAACACAGAGAACTTGAAGGAGAGGTTCACCCCAAACCACTTGCCAGACTGTTGCAGGGCCAACCCCCAAATGTACAAGTCTTGGGATTTGTTGGAGGACACCAGCGCACCCAGAGGAAACCCACGCATGCATGGGAAGAAATTGCAAACATCACAGAAACGCGCTCAATCTCAGGACCAGGACTTCTGCTGTGAGTCAGAAGTGCTAATCACTACATCATCACGCTGCCTGACACTAATACAGGTATATGAGAAGCACAAAACACTATTAAACGTTACAACCCCGTCTGAAATATACAGGATATGTTCAGTGCGCATGCGTTAACAGGCATGCAGCCTTTTCAGTCGCTCCTGCCCTTCCCGTACTATTAACTCTTCTTCTTACTTTAACTTTTTTTCCTTGCATTTATTGTTTTATTGTCCATAAGTAGCTGCCCTCTCAAGATGTGGGTTGAGAGAGTTTTTATACTTTTTTTTTTTTTTTTTTTTTATCGCTGCGGAACTTTTACTTTCATGGAGAGTCGGGACCGCAGCGCAGCAACTACACGCCGCGCGCCTTGTTTACTCCTGGGATCATCTGAATTTAATCATCTATTCATCTAATCATCTATTTAATATCTTATTTCACCATTTATTTTTAAACAAATTAACGGAAAACTGTAAGGCTTTCCGTTAATTTGTTTAAAAATAAACAGTGAAATTATGTTGTGATAATTTGTACTGTTCATTAATAGGATATCAGTTACAAACCATTATGGCTAAACGTCCAAATTTAAAAGGGGAGGAGGAGGTCAGGATTATAATCCTTGTAATTATATTGGCTGGTGAATTTCCGCCAATAGCTACGCAGCACTTCACAACCATCACTCAGCAGTCACAAGCTCACTCCCTTTCCTCTAATCCACACTTGTGCGCGTGTAAGTGTGTGTGTGTGTGTGCTCAATGTCAGAGTTTCCTGGTCCAGCGCAGGGGGTCACACAGGGCTTGGAAGGAAGGAAACTTGAGAACCACTTCATGTCAAGGGCATATGGCATCTTCCTGCTAAGGTGAGGAGGCGGCATTGATGTTTCCCACAGGCAGCACCAGAGAGTTAACTTAATGATTATGCACCATTTTTTCACCATAAGATAAGGCTGTGATTATACACTTCAGATCCAGGTACCAGTGATATTATGTGTTTGCTTTCCATTGGCTTTCTGGACAGTTCCATGTAGATGTAGTGAGCTAAATGTGAAGAAGGGGGAGGCTGTGCATGTGTATGGTGTTCCGATTCCCTGGAGTAAGAGTGCAACAGGTACTGACTTGTCCTGCTGTTCCAGTGGAGAAAGCAACAAAAAGGGATAGTAATAATAAACCCTATCCATATTACTATTATTATTATTATCATTATTATTATTACTAATAACAATAATAATATTAATAATAATAATAATAATAATAATAATAATAATAATAATGAACCCTCTGTGGTGAGAGAAGTGGAGGGTTATAATCCCACCGGGAGAAGATTAATCAGATTAGTCAGCACTGTAATGCCCAGGTTTGTTCTGTACGATGGTTTCGGTGAGCTGTTAAAGGCCACTAATCATGTTTTGAAGGACCCCTTGGAATCACCTGATAAAAGTAGAGGCTCTTGGTTTACCTTTTAAGCGCACAATCTGTGAATCAACATTCCCAGGAACTGTTCTGAAACACACATCGTAACAGATATGAATTATAGGATGAGGTAGGATTCAAGGAGTTTAAAAAATTAACCATAGTACAGGAATTCGGGTCAGTCCCTGCATTTTTAGAGACTCAAAACTAATAGGAAAATTGACTGTCAAGCAGTGTCATGGCCTGTTTCTAGTTTAAGTTAATAACTAGGTCAGAAGAGAAAAAATACCAATCTGTGCTGAATATTGGCCCACACTGTATGCTTTTGTTCTAGAAATAGACTTGTAATACATCACTTGTAGGTACAAACTCTTTATCATCTAGTGCATCAGAGTCTATCAAGCTATAAAGATGGCATGAAAATCAAGTCTAATTATTTCTCCTTTATTATAATTTAATATGTCCTCTGTATGTAACAGGCAGCAGCTGGAAGAGAAGCCCCTCACGCAAGCAGAATGACTGAAGGTGTAGATGTTCCTCAGACCCCAAGAACCACGCTATATCATGCTTCCATCCCTTACCAGGCACGAGACAGCACTCATGCTACCCAAAGACCTGAGACATGGAGCAGGACTTCCTCATCACATCTTTCAGATACGGGGCTAGAGCAGGGACAGGAACAAAGCTGTGAACCTGAGGATCAGGGCAATCAGGAAGTAGAGTCCTCCAGCCTTCATGAGGAGCGGCAGTGCCAGAAAGGAGTAGCAGGAAGGCAACACAGTGGTCAACTGGCACCTGATGGAGGCTGGGGTTGGGCTGTACTGACAGCTGCAATCTTGGTCTTGGCTCTCACTCTCGCCTTCCCTCCTTGCATCGGCATCTTTTACACAGATTTGCAACAAGAGTTTGAGGCGAGCAACGCTGAAACATCCTGGGTGCCAGCCATTATGACAGCAGTACTACATGCAGGAGGTAGGAACTGGCTTTACATAAATTCATAAATATGGTGAAATTTATTTGAATATTTATTGCTTTATCACTCTCTGCCTCACTGATTCAGTGGCTTTCCACAAAGTTGAGTTTCCTGTATTTGGTAAACACCTACCAAAGACCCCTCTCACCAGTAAACTTCAAATCAAATCTATTCAATATGTTTGTATAATTGTGGATATTGACAGTTTTAAAGAAATATCTAAATTCCTGATAGAAATTTTAAAATTCATGGCAGTTAACTGCCAAAGATGAGCTGGATATTGCTGAATAGTCCCTGAGATGGAACGCCGAGGGGACTATTCAGCGGTATCCATGTAGCCTGAGGTGAATAATTGTTTTAAAGCTGACTCACACGTAAGTGATATAGCCGCTAGTGTGACATTGTTTTCGGTTGGTTTCGGCTGAAAATACCACCATTATGCTCGAAATTAATCTTCAGAAACCTTCGAATATCATACATCGTAAATTCTAATTTTGCAACAAATTTTGCGCTGGTCCAACATTTTTCACCAAGACCGCGAATACAAACCATTTACCTCGAATTCCACCAAATATTTCTGAAAATATGAGAATTCCAGTTAGAATTTATTCAATTCCCTTCAAAACAAAATTCGCTTGTACTTTTGGACAAGATCGCTTAAGTGCGAGTCAGCTTTTAGTATATACTACATGGGAACATTAAAAAGCAAACTCAAATGAGACTTTTATGGTTTATTTTTTATATTTTATTTGATTTAAGCATTCTCCCAAGTTGCGGAATGAATAATGTTTGTTAGTATGTACTACACAGGAATGATGCGATTTGATTGGGGCTCAGGTTACTAAATCCCAGCTTATAATAGATGTTTAACCTTGAGAATATGTCAATATATTTTTACTGGCCCTGTGCTGGGAAAATAAAGGTGATCCTCAAACTGTTTTGGTACGCAGCACCATCCTCTTGCAAACTTTATTTTGGACAGGGGTAGGTTTAGTTTAGGTAGGAAACCACACATGCATAAATTCTAGTGTTCAGTTTGTCAGGGAGAAAAACTGCATTTAAAAGATAAATTGAAGCCTCTCCCCAACTCAAAAGAGCATTTGTAAATTAAAACATTATGTATATGGGACATGTTTTTTCTGACTATTGAAAAGTTGTATGTAAAGGTATGGGCACCCCTTGCCAAATTTCATTTTCTGCATAGTTTTAATTCAGTTACTTTATATTTGATAAACCTAAAAATAGGGGAAATAAAGAATGGTAAATGTGGCATGTGCACGACTTTGGATACCCCTCCAACTACCTAACTTATAAGGCTAATAACTGACTAAGTGTGACTCACTGTGACAGGAGGTGATTGATTGTCATTTGGAATAATATCAGAGCTCATACTTTGTTTTAACACTGAACTACCATGGGCTCATCTAAACAGCTGGCTAAGGAAAATTACATGAACTGATGCCTACACAGCACAAGGAGGTCATAAAAAAGATATCATAATGCACCTCACAATTTATACTCTCTGAAATGTCTGTAAAGCCTTATGCACCACATATAATTTTTTTCATCAAATTAAAAGTAACTGAGCATTATTATTTGCAGTTTATTTTAAATAATTTTAATGTTGTGTTTTATTCTTTTCATGAAAATTACCAATGTATGTACACATAAAGTATGTAAACCTGGAAAGGGTTGTTAATACTCAAGTCCCCTTTGTAGTCATGAAAGGAGGATTTTCATCAATTCTTTGTAGTACACAGTGTTTGTGTATTCCACTGAAATCCTCATCTATTATAGGTTACTCAGATAATCTCCATATGTGTGGGGAGACTAAAAGGGTTTATCTGCAATTCAGATTCTTTTATTGTCATGTCAGGATTTGGGTATTTTGGTGTTCTTTCAGTTGTGTGTATGACTTCATTCGTGTTGTTGTTTGTATTACAATGCTAATGTTTCTCTGTAGGCCCTGTGTGCAGCATTCTCGTGGAGTGCTTCGGTTGCCGCACAACAATAATGGTAGGTGGGATCCTGAGTGGACTCGGGATGGTAGTCAGCTCTTTTGCTCAGACCATGGCAGACCTGTATATTGCCGCTGGTGTCATCACAGGTAAGGCTAGCATGTAATACATGTAAATAGCAGGCATAATTCAGCATACACGATACAGCTAGTGTGGTCAAACCAAAATATCCCAATGTTCAATTTATGCAAAGGATTTCTCGTTCTGCAGTGTCCTTTCTCACATAATTAACAATTATTTGCTGAAGCTAAGGTGGATATCACTGAATAGTTGAGAGGTTTATTGTATCCAGTGACATCCACTGAACCTGAAAGTTCCAAATGTATTTAAAACAATCAAGAATGTGATTAAAGATGTACATTACACATAGACATTCCAACAACAGTCAATTGCCCCTGTAACAGTCATATCCTAATACGAAGCCATTTATTTATTACAGCCTAACTTACTTAGTATCTAACTTATCACTATTGCTGCTATATTTAATGTTAACTTTTGTAATAATGCCTGCTAAAACTATACACGATTATACTAGTTATAGCATTTTAGTCTACAGTACAGATAACAAAAAATATTTCTATTCTGTCATTAATATCAAGAAACTTCAGGCACTGGTCTGTCCCTGCTCTAAGCCTTGAAACCATTGTTTAAAAAACTTAAAGGTACAGTCTTACATAAAATATTTAGTCATGTTTTTGTTGCTAATAGTTCATGGTGACTAAATAAATCAA
>JBCNYH010000011.1:2714539-2725340 GCA_039654325.1 Tandanus tandanus
CCTTACGATCCAGCTTACCGAAGTACACGGTCTCTGTACCTTGTGTCTGGAGTCCTTTAATAAAGAATTCAGGTTCTTGCCTATCCTTTGTGTCTGTCCTGCTTTTGGGTCTGCCTCTCTCGTGCCATCGTTACACTCCTTTTCTGTCAAGGTAGTTTAAAGACCTGTTCAGAGTTAGTCCTAATCTCAAACCAGTTACTGGAGTTTCAACAACTGAAGAACCAGAACAACTGCTTTGGCAGCAGCACCAGAGGTGATATTGTTTTGATCTAGAACCAAAAAACACTTAGTTCAGGGGCTGGGAGTGGGATTATCATAACCGATATGGCCAATTAAAACTTCATACCTTTAAAAAAAAAAAAAAAAAGGACTAGAGTATAATTCAGTCTGTTCAGTTCAAAGAAGAAGAAGACAATCCAGAGCACCACTTGTAAAGAGATGATGTAATCCACCATTGTTGTGCTCTTGGTGCTAGCACTGTTGCGAAAGTGAGGATATAGGTGTATACAGTGATATAATAGCTCTGTGGTGGTTTCTTCTAGCCTGTGAAATCACAGGTCAGTTCTAACAAGCTTCTCAATTTGAACCGATTCTAAACCAGAGCTAGCAGCTAGTTCACATTGGTGGAAAGGGCTATCAGTGTGTTCATGGCTGGAAGGCTTTGGCAGAGGTCCATGATGCTTCCTTAGGACCATACCCTTACCAACCAATAGAACATCCAGTGGAAATCTGAGAATATTCTCACAAAATAAGCTGGAAAGCAGCACACATTTAGTAGTGTAGGATGATCATTTACTGACCTTAGAGACGGCAAGCATATGAATAAGTCACAGTTCACAGTTATTCTGGTTCAGAAGAAATGAAGATTTCTAGCTAATGATGGGCAACGTCACCTGGTTGTCAGTTGCTGTTATCCAGAAGGCCCTACAGAAATTATTTTTCTTTTCCAATAAAAATTCCATCCTCATTTTAGTACACTTTTGGTCAGGGTTTAGTCGAGCTTATGTCTTACTGACTTAGATCCAAGGCTTAGATGGCACCAATGCCGTTATGTGCTATGGGCAGAGTAAAGCTGGGGCATTTGGGGCATTTCTAATGTAAATATGATCCATGCTGATTCTGCCCTTGACTTAAGTGCCTTTTCAGCTGCACACTTTACTCACTCATCTTTCACGCTTTTGCCAAACTGCTTAATCCTACTAGGGTCACAGTCAGGCTGTAATCTCAGCCAACATTGGGTGAAGGAGGGGTACATCCTGAACAGTTTGCCAGACCATTGTAGGGCCAACACACACAACCATTAGCACTCACACCCAGGGGCAATTTGGAACAGCCAATTAACCTAATGTGCACATCTTTGGACTGTGGGAGGAAACCGGGGTATCTGGAGGAAGCCCATGCAACCAAAGGGAGAACATGTGAACTTCACACAGATATGACCAAGCCCAAGACATGAACCCAGGACCTTCTTGCTGTGAGGCGGACATGCTAACCACTACACTACTGTGTAGTGCCCAGCTGTGCGCCTGTTTTTTGTTGTTTTTTTTAATCTTGCTGTTGCTTCCTATAGAAGAGGTTTCCAGTATTTGTTTGAAAGAGAAATTACTACATTATTACAAAATTACCTCAGACTGCATGCTCAGCCCTATATTATTAATAGTGTACAAAATATTCAGTTTCATATACTGCTTACATCATACTGGGCTTGGGTGTAGAGAAAGTAGTACAGACAGTATACAATTTCAAACATAGAATTTAGTCAGAATTCTCTTTTTTTACTCATGCTCAGCTCTTGCTGGTTCATTCATTCATTCATTCATTTTCTGAAGCGCTTAATCCTAATTAGGGTCACGGGGAGGCTGGTGGCCATCTGGGGCAAGGGCAGACTACACCCTGGACAGCTCGCCAGGCCATCGCAGGGCACAAACATGCTGACGGCAATGCAGCTACTCTTGACGAAAATCAGCAAGGGTTCTTTTACATTCCTCTCACCACAGACAGTGAGACACATGGCCGGCCTTTGATAACCCAGCTAAGCTGCACTGGGGGGACAGCAGTGATATCCCGTTGATAGTGGGGCTCGATCCCCCGACCTTGGAATCAGTAATCCACTTGCTGATTCTTATCCCATTTTTAACCACTATACTTTCATATTTTTCCTTCTTTGCTCCTTTCAGTTATAGACTGCATCTGTCTCAGAAAGAGCCTGGAAAACAAATGGGTTGGAGCTCATAGACAGAATTAATTAAAGTGTGTGCACAGACTAAGGGAAACAAAGCAAGCCAAAATGGGTGAATTACACGCCTTTTTCTCTCTCTTTCTCTATATCTGTCTTTCTGCCTCTCCCTTCAGAGGCGGAAGTATCTGCCCAGCAATGGAGAAGGGGGTAGGGGTGCCAATGACATATATTCCACCCTCCTGTCCTGAACTCTCCCCTCTAACCCACTCCCATTTCTCTTCCCCTTCATTGAGCCAACCCGTGCCTCGTTTTTACCGTCACTCTCTCCCTCGTGCTCTCCCCTCCCACCTCTTTACGCACTTGCACTCGATTACACACATGCATACTCCCTTATTGTCTCCCCTCTTCCATGCACAGCAGCCTCATGCTCCCTCTGTTCACTCCTCATGGCCACAGAGTCATCCACAGGGATTTTTTGTTGGCGCTTACTATCCTGCCTGCCAGCACTGATGTGTTCCTTGTTCCCAGACTGAGAAGCCTGACTGACTTCTCTGTCCATCGACTATCTAGCTTTTCCTTCACGACCTGTGGGGATTTTTGCCTTCTGGTTGAATCTAGGATTTATGGAAAGCCCAAAGAAACATCTGCATATGGAATGAAGAAACATCTGCATATGGAATGACGAACGAAGAAGTTCTGGATCGACAGATGAAACAGACATGTGGGAAATTAGTAAGGTAAGGATAAAGTAGAGAGAGAGAGAGAGAGGAGAGAGAGAGAGAGAGAGAGAGAGAGAGAGAAGGGGGGCATCTTAGTGAGATTACATATGGGTGGATGCCAGGATTAGCAAAATCATGGGAGTAAAGTGAGGAAATAAAGAACGACAGCAGCTCGGATTTCTCTTCCTCCTGACCTGGGCTGGTACTACGTCGTTTTTATCTTATTTATCCTCATTTATCATTTCATCCTGTCTTAGATCTGTACTGAATGATTGCAGTATCCATTGCATTATTCTGTTCATCACTGATCGTCTCTAGATGCCTTGTTTTTGTACTTTCTAAACACAGGCTTTTCCCTCCTGCCCTTTCATTTCACCGTCTTATGTACAGTTTGTTCCATTTGTCAGATTTTCATTTTTTCTTATATTCATGGCATCTCCTTATTTCTTCTCTCTCTTAGGTTTACGCTGTACTCTGGAGTCCAGTATGAGAATGTGCAGAACCTACAGCGTGAAGGTAGGAGACCCAGACGAGGTCTGTTTAGTATGTGTGTGGAGTATGTGTTATTGATTATTAATTTTTTCACTCCTCTTAATTCCTCATGTGCATTGTTGTGAATATATTCCCTCTCAACATCCGCTGACTTTGATATTTACTGTATATGTGTATGGATGTGCATCTATATGTGTCTATTCGAGCATTATTATAGGGGCTGCTTTACTGTGCTACTGTTAGGCTTGTTTACAGATTTACATCCTACTGGAACATTAATTACAGTCAAGATCATAAATATTGGGACAAAGTTATAGTCATTTTAGCTGCTTGAAACAGTATGTTGCATTGGAAATTCAATGATGCAGGTCAGGCTAAACTAACACAGGGTTTCCTCCAAGGTGACACTCTGTCAAGCCTTTACTGCATCTGTCTTCACTTGCTGCTTGTTCTTTGGGTGTTCTGCCTTCCGCAAGTGAAATTCTGTTGTTTAATTACATTAACTGAAGCTCTTGATCATTATCATTTGTCCTTCTGCCACATACAATGGGTATAGAAAAGTTTCTATTCAGTTTGAAGAGGCAGCCTGATCCGGGAAGGATCCTATTAGTACTGAACCATTTCCATTTCTTGATTACAGACTTTATTGCGCTCATCTTTTGACTTGTGCCTGTTCACAACTTTATCACTGAGATCTTTTGGCAGTGCCTTGCCACCCATAGTTTATTGTTTGTTTTCCATTATATTTACAAGCCCTGAAATTCTCTAGGGATAGCTGTTTTCATGTTAAACTATTCAGAATGATTATATTTGATAAATTAGCCTACTGTGCAATGGAGAAGGTGATTAGTTAGGCCTGAATGAGTTTACAAGTATTTTTAGGACGGGGTGACCCTTTAACACATCGTTGATCAATAAGAATATCATCATCCTTGACCCAAAGGGATAGCCACGCCGACCCTTTAACCATTTTAGTGATTCTGTATCTTTTTTTTTTCAAACTGTTGCTATTATATATTTCACTTGGCTCCTATGAGTTTCACTGAATAATTATATTTATTCATTCACTGAGTTGACAAACTGCTTAATGCAACTAGGGACGATGGGAGGCTGGGGCCCATCTCAGCTGTTTGTATGTGACTGCAGGGTACATACTAAAAAGCTTGCCTGTCTGTCGCAGACCCAACACACACAACCATTCACACTCACATTTACCTCTAGGAGCAATCTGGAACAGCCAATAAGCATAATGTGCATGTCTTTTGAGTGTGGGAGAAAACCGGAGTACCCAGAGGAAAGCACACAAGCACGAGTAAAACAAGCAAACTCCACACAGAAACTTCCACACCTTGGGACTCAAACCCATGACCTTACTGCTCTGAAGCGGACATGCTAAGCAGTATTCCACTGTGCCGCCTTAAGCAAATACAGCTGGAAGAAATGTTTTTTTTATGTCTTAATTTTTAGGCTGCAAAGCCAAAAAAAAAAGAATACTTTGGAGGGGGGTGGGGGGTGGTGGGTTGTTCTTTACCCATTGTCGGCTGGTTATATAAGTACAAGAATGTGCTCAGCTGTTCCTATTATAGTGGACGGTGAGTGTATATTCTGGCAGACAGCTAAAAAACTAAAACTGTGTCTGTGGAGACTTCTTTCCTAAGGAATGTGATACCTGTTTATACTCTGTATATGAATATATATATATATATATAGAGTACTCTGCCCTCGACCAGAGTCAGCTGAGATGGGCGCCAGCCTCCCCGCGACGGTTCAAAAAATTAATGATATATATATATATATATATAGTAATTGACAAAAGTCTTGTCGCACAAGTGGACATTCATGTATAAAAGCCCATATCTCACCAACCGATTAACTGATTTTAATCATCTATGCTAGCAGCAGTATTGGAAAGAAATTTCTTCTAATCTTTTCAGCTTCTTAAATATAAACATCCCCATTTTTGCCTGGACAAAAGTCTTGTCGCAAAGATTTAATTTCACTTTCAAGACTATATTTATTACAGAAAATAATCAAATGGCCTTGTTTATAACTAAATATATAATACTGTAGCAAATATAACATCATATTGAAAAAAATCCTCTGCAAACATGGCCGTGATGGTACCAGACTCTCAGGTGCTCGTCATGATAAATAATTATCATATTAAAAGAATCAGACACATTCAAAATGTTAAAATTACAAATAATACAAATGTGTAAGTGCTACTAAAAATTCTTGAGGCCCAAGACACTTGTAATCCATTTTTAATACACAAGTAAGCTATTTCAGCTCGTTCATCAAATGGTCAGAAAACAGTGTGTTATCAACCCTATGGTGAGAAATCTGAGCCACCTGTAGGATTGAAACATAACGGGAAGCAATAATCTGTTGATATTTGCGTCTCGTAATGTTCTCACCCATATGGAGGTGACCTTAAACCATGAGGTTTCACTTTCATACATGACTGACTCTTCGGTGAACTCTGGGTTCAGCAATTTTCTAGATGGTCAGTAACAACATTGATGGCGGAGCGATATGATACTGAATTAATAATTCATCTCAAATATCATTTATTTTCTCCATGTTTCTGCTAATAACAGTTTCCAAGTGTCCGGGCCTTGGGAAGCAAGTCATGGTGTTCTAGCTGTGTCTTGTACAGGACCTGGATGGTGTATGGTGGATGGAGACCAGATTGGTGTATGATGTAGAGTTGATGCTGAAGCAGACATTGCTAGTTATGAGTCCTAATGGAGCTTTTGAGGGAGTCATCAGGAGGAACTACCACTTTTTGCAGCCAGTTGTTTTGTGGGTAGTTTTTCTTGCATGACCGAGCTTACCTATGTGTACCAAGAGTGTCTGAAGTCTCTTACTACTGCTTACAATTTATTTTCATTTGCTTTTAGGAGATCTTGAAGGTTTCTACAGTTTTTGCAAAAAGATTTTATAAATTGCCTGAAAGCTGCTTTAATACCTGTAATTTAGGCATATTTAGTTAATCAAGCGCTTTTCATTATATTTTACTAATTTTACTAATTACTTTGATCCAGAATTTGATGTTACATGATTGCAACAAGACTTTTGTCCAGCCTAGAATGGATATCTTCGTCTTTAATTAGCTGTAAAAAGAGTAAACTTTAAAGCAACTTTAAAGGCAAGGGATTTACATACAGTCATGGTTGAACATAATGTAACATTACCTGTATTTACACTTTCAACAACTGCATTTACAAATTCATTTTCATAAAGAAGAACTATCGGAAGCAAGATCAAAAATATTGCTTTGAATACGTAAGACAAAATTTCAGATATTTTCCACCTGGGCCACATTGAATTTTTTTCAACTTAAAATTGCCCAAATTTTCTAAGATTTTGCTTAAGTCAATTTTTGAACCCTGATAAAAATCATCCTAAGGCACCCAGAATCCTACAAATGTCTTTGTATGTAGCCTGGGTGGCATAAAATGAGAAAATATTAGGTTTGCAATTATTTATAAAATATGTTGAGAGTTACAGATATCTGAAATCTGTCCAGTGACTGTTCTTGACAGAAATTTTAAATTTTTTGAGCTAATAAAAAAGAAGGTTCATCAACAAATGTGATTTCTCAATGCATACCACTTATTTAGGGGCCCCAGAGAATAACTTGTGCAAATTGCACACATCTGGCTGCATTACTTGTTGAGATATCCTCATCTGAATATAGTGAAAAAATAATTGAGAATGTGTAAAAATGAAAAAATGTCCATTTTCAGTGTACAATATTTCTATAATAATATGAAGTATAATTATTCAGCTTGCTTTTCTCAGATGAATGGAAACTTTTCTGCAGGAAAAATAAAAACCAAGACAATTTACTTATATAAAAGAGCAATTATTAGGCTAAAAAAATGGCATAAAAAAACCCCTAAATTTTCACGTTAGAAAAATTTGTATGATGTATGTTGACATACAGTGTATCTACCATAATGCATACAATCAACACTGGAATGACATCACAAACAAGAGATAATGCTTCAGAAGACATTGTACAGGGGTCACAGGTCAAGTAGTCATGTGTGCTCACATGACTAGATACACACATTAAATTCCTGAAAGATACAGAACTGTTTCTACAGTTAATGTGAATAAATCTTTCATTGCAAGGGTTAAAATATCTTAATACACTTACAATGATCCTGTATTTCCTTTTAAAAGATAAAAAACACCAAATCTGAAATACATCTGATTCACTCATTTATTCATGATTCCAACTGGAAACAGTTCATACACATCTCATGAGAAAGGAAAGGAGAATTTGATTTGTCCCTGGTGCCTCACACATTAGAGACCCTCCTGAGACCCTCCATTTCCCCTGTTTCATACCATGTGTGTAAACGATGGCCTGAGATGGACTGGCGTCCTATCCATGCTGTTTTACAGCCTCACATCCAGTGTTCTGTGGACAGACTCCAGATCCACTGTGACCTTGATGAGGATAAAGGAGTTACTGAAGAATGAAAGAGTCTTTTTTACTGAACTAAGCTTACATTTAATATGCTAAGCTTTTATATTTTATATGCATAATGCTGCAGTTTTAGCATTTACCAGCCTTTGCAGAGTGATTGGTTTATCTGAGACTCAACTCATTAATTACACAGCTTTTTTTTCTACCTCTAATAATGACTCCAATCTTTAAACATATTGCACATAAACATATTATTATACCCCAACTTTCAGGCTAATTGCCCCCTACGTCTGAGATGCTAACATGATCATTGTGCATAACTGAATTCCCAACTCCAACCCTCTGTGTTATTTATTTGCTATAATATGTGCAATGGTAGCTCAGCAGTTAAAGGCTCCAGCTTATGCTTCCCAGAATCCTCTGCGCCAGTTGCAAATTGATGTTTTCAATGCTAGTGATATTTCAGAAACAACCTACAACGTCACATGGATGTGGTGACATCCAAAGCCTTAGATTTTACATTTTTAATGTGAAAGTTTGGAAATTTTGTAAAAGAATCAGTTTTTTATATTCTGTGGACTGATCCATTTCACTTTCTTTGCATATTCTGTTGTCATGGCATACTGTGTGACAGCTGGATAAAGAAAAATTAAGATGGGATACAAAGTAATCACGAACAGCAAACTTGCAGAGAAAAGAACTGGCCCCTTTAAGGCACCCAGTTAATGATCTGAAGTTTGCCACCAATCTTCCAGTGTTGGGCCCTCTAGGGGGCAGTGTATCATGACTGTGCTGTAATGTACTCTATGTTGGGCTACAGGGATTTTTTGGTTAGCACTGTCTTTTGACATTGACTGTGGCCTTTCTATGTGGATTTTGCACATTTTACCCTTGCTTGCATGGGTTTCCTCAGGGTACTCCAGTTTCCTCCCACAGTCCAAAGACATGCACATTTGATCAACTGGCTACTCTTAGGTGTGAATGTGAGTGTGAATGGTTGTTTGTTTCTGTGTTAGTTCTGTAATAGTCTGGTGACCTGGTCAGGGTGTAGCCCCGCCTCTCACCAGAACTCAGCTGGGATTGGTTCCAGCTTCTCCAGTGGCTCTGACAGATCAGTGCTATATTGGTGAGTACTCCAAATAGAAAATTAACTCTGAATAGATATTGGATATCTGTAAGTTGGCATAATGGTTAGCACGTTTGCCTCACAGCAAGAAGGACCTGGGTTCGAGTCCCAGGCTCAGCGAGGGGGTTTCTGTGTTGAGTTTGCATGTTCTTCCTGTGCTTGCCTGGGTTTCCTTTGGGTACTCCAGTTTTCTCCCACAGTCCAAAGACATGCACATTAGGTTAACTGGTTGATCCAAACTATCCATTAGTGTAAGTGTGAATGTGAATGGTTGTGTGTGTGTGTTGACCCTGTGATGGAACGCCTTCATCCAAAGTTGGCTGAGATAGGCTCCAGCCTCCCCACGACCCGAGTAGAATTAAGTGGTTCGGCAAATGAATGAATGGATGAATATCTGTACTGTGTTGCTGTGCAGCTTGTGTCATGACATAATACAGAGGTGTGTCACTGCGGAGTATCACCAAAGAGTGTCCTTGACAACAGAGAGGATTGGCTGAGTTCCCAGATCCTGTAAAACAAACAGTTACATTCCAAAATATTACTGAGCGTCTGATGCTGTAGAGCCCGAAAACCGACCATGCATGTGCCCTATCAGCTGGTAAAGTTAACATCACTCCTCCTTTTTTTTCATATTCTTGTTCTTTCTCTGCAACTAACTAAATATAACACCATATTTTACTGTGATGCGAAATGGTCCAGTTCCTGTCTGATTTAATCCTAACCTGTTCTCCCACCATCGATTCAACTGCTTTTACTCACGAGAATAATGTATTATTATTATACTGTTATAACTCTTTTCTCAGGTGTGTTAAAACATTTCTGACAATTCTGATAATGTTGTTTTTATTTGAGCGATTGCCCTTCGGCATCACCTGGAGTAGAGTGGTAGCTCACTGAGGTTTTCAATCTGTTTGTTAAGTCTGACGTCAATATTATTTCCGAGAAGGGAACTTAGCTTCATTCCCCAACTGTTCTTACCAAGAAATTCATTCTTAACTCTCACTTACACACTTTTCTGGCATTCACCAATATTTTCTTATCTGGGATTTGTTCTTAGCTATGAACAGAATCTATGAACCTGAAAGAGCACTTCTACTCCTATATTGGTGCTAAAGTGCAAAATCGCTACTATTTCCCTTCATTTTAAATTTTCTTACATTTTTCCAGTTTCAGAGCCTGAATTTTTTTTTTTTTATCACATTAAACTTTTTCAATAATTATTTTTATTAAGTACACAGGATGCAAATGAATATCACTTCATGGCGTATCAGTTATGTTTATTGGAAATAAATCAAAAGAAATGGCTTATATAATAATTTAATAACACAATTTACAGGGCGATCGTAGACAATGCCACACTTCAAATCGTAGGTAATGCCACACTTCAAAAAAAATTGTACTAGCTCTCAGTGTTAAAGAATCCTTTTTAAATTTTATCCAGATCATCTCCAAAATCTAATAGAGTCCTCCATGTCCAAAGCCACACCTATAATAGAAATTTCATGAAAATCCAAACATAAGTTTCTGCGTAATCAAACTCACAGACTGAGGGTAAACATGATGACCTTCTGCAGGTAAAATATTTGTCGGGCTGTGTTTGTAAACTGTAGTCATGTGGTCATGGATATAGTGCAAGAAACAAGAATATACTCCTTCCATCCCATGAAAACAAAACTGCCACAGAACCCACACACCCACACACACACACACACACCCACACACACCCACACACACACACACACACACACACACACACACACACCCACACACACCCACACACACACACACCCACACACACACCCCCACACACACACACACCCACACACACACACACACACCCA
>JBCNYH010000011.1:2725440-2738491 GCA_039654325.1 Tandanus tandanus
CACCCACACACACACACACACACACACACACACACACACCCACACACCCACACACCCACCCACACACCCACACACACACACACACCCACACACACACACACACACACACACACACACACACACACACACACACACTCACTCACAGGGCCGTTGAAGGGCACTTAGGTCAGCCAACGCTTAACTGACTAGGTTTCTGTATTAAAAACTTAATTCCAAATGAGAAACTAATCAAAGCTTTTAACTGCAGAGTCTGGGTGGAGACGACGTCAAACTCCATCTTTTTCTCAAACTATAGGCAGGGATGTTTTTCAAAATTTTAGGGGGCAGAATTGATGGGCTTTAGATTGTGTGAGGAAACCGAAATACCCAGAGAAAACCCATGTAAGCAGGAAGAACGACAAACTCCACACACACCCAAAAAAAGCCCTCACCGATTCTGGGATTCAAACTCAGGACCCTCTTGCTACGAGGCGGACTTGCTAACCATTATGCCGCCATAGTTCCCCAACTTAAAAATTTATGTATAATGATAATTGTAGATAAAACAAAGGATATCACATAGTTCCCTGCATTTAACAAAAATGTTAATACTTATTTTATTATTCACAGAAAATATACAAACCTATCTATTTCCCTCGAACCAGAAAAAGAAGTTCCCATGAAGCTCAGCACTCAGTAAAATGACATCAATGGTGGGGAATTCCAAAGAGTCACAATCATGGCCCATTACACCCAACAGGCTAAAAGTGTCGCCCTGCCTTATAATCTGTGCTCATGAGCTGCTGCTGGAAGTTTTTTGGACTCATTATCTACCTGGGAGATTATTTTGTGTGCAATTTGATCATGCAATTTAAAAATATATTCAGCAATTGGCAACACAAAAGTACCATTGCAATAAATATCTCTCAAATGGCGCGTCCACAAGGTGCACACCTATTAACATGTAGACCGTAGGTTTGAATCCAGGTTGCTAATCCACCAACTGGGAGCTAATTGGTGGAGCTCTGTATGGAGGGAGGGATGGCATCACCTTCCTACACTCACCTTCCTGTCATTTACAGCAATAACCAGCCAATAATGGGTGTCTCTGAAAGCATGCGTTCAAAGGGCGGATATCACGTTCCCTCTGAGTGTGCTGGACCATCTCCGTATGTGCATGTGCAGCAGTTCGTAAGGACGTAGGTGGCAGCATCACATGTCATGGAAGGGGCATAATGCATGAACAGTGAAACAGAAGCACTGCACACCATCATGCTCCTTTGTCAAATTTAATTGAGATTGCAATCTGCCTTCCTCTCATTTTAATCTTTAAGGTCTTTAATTCTTCAGGATGTTGTTTCTTGTTCAATGATTTGGTCAAAGTCAACTCATTCCATCAGATCCATTCAAGCAGCACAGCTTCTTAGAGAGGCCATTGAGGCTCCTGAGTCCAATAAATAGTGAGTCTCCAAAACGTGCATACTAATGGAGAGGAAGAAACCAGTAGGATCTCATCTGATACAAACCGATACACAGGATCCGATACACAGGATCCGATACACAGGATCCGATACACAGGATCCGATACACAGGATCTGATACACAGGATCTGATACACAGGATCTGATACAAACCGATACACAGGATCTGATACACAGGATCCAGTACACAGAATCTGATACAAACCGATACACAGGATCTGATACACAGGATCCGATACACAGGATCTGATACACAGTATCTGATACACAGGATCTGATACAAACCGATACACAGGATCCGATACACAGAATCTGATACACGGGATCCCATACACAGGATATGCTACAGAGGATCTTATACAAACCGATACACAGGATCTGATACAAACCGATACACAGGATCCGGCACACAGGATCCGGCACACAGGATCCGATACAAAGGATCCGATACACAGGATCCGATACACAGGATCTGATATAAACTGACACACAGGATCTGCTACAGAGGATCTGATACAAACCGATACACAGGATCTGATACAATCCGATACACAGGATCTGCTACACAGGATCCGGCACACAGGATCTGCTATACAAGATCCGATACACAGGATCCGATACACAGGATACGATGCAAACTGATACACAGGAACTAATGGAAATTGATAAAAACCACAGGAACTAATGATCAGACAATGGTAAGTATAAAATCAACACTTTTTAAAGGGTTCATCAAAAGACATCCTTCTACAGGCTACTGCTTTAGGACACACACACACACACACACACAAACACACACACACACACACACACACACAAAATGTATATGTACAATCATCTTTTAGATGCGCTACATTTAATAATCTGGACTGTAACAGCAGGTGAAGTAAACATCTCATCAAATTTGAATGCTTACGTTTTAAGACAATTACATTTATGAATTTACCTGATGGCTGCCAAGAAGTGTTCCTACTTAGTGTTATAGTCTTTGTGTCCAATCATAAAATATTAACTCCTTAATTAGTTAGCATGGTTATTCTGTGTGAAGCACAACAATCACAATTCCATCCATGATACATGGGGTGACATTGTGCGCCTCACAGCAAGAAGGCCAAGGTGTACCCTGCCCTCGCCCAGAATTGGTTGAGATGGGTGCCAGCCTCCCCGCGACCCTAGTTAGGATCAAGCGGCTTAGAAAATGAATGAATGATCCATGATACATAACTTCCACATAACACGTAAAACGATCAGCAATAACATTAAAAACACTATGAATACTGACAGACTACATGAACAACACTGAACACTGAGCGGCACCTGCTGGAGAGTTAGAATGAACAGTCACTTCTTGAGCTTGATGTGTTGGAAGAAAGAAAAATGAGCCAGTGTAAGGATCTGAGTGACTTCAATAAGCACCACACAGCTCCAAAACAGCAGGTCTTCTGGGGTGTTCCTGGTATGCAGTGGTAAGTATCTACCAAAGGTGATCCAAGAAAAGACAACCAGTGAACTGTATATGTATATTTTGATTTTTTTGATTTTGATATACTGTATTAATCCCAAAAAGGAAATTACTGCCTCTGCATTTAACCCATTCAAAGTGAGCACGCACACACACACACACACACACACACACACACACACACACACAGAGCAGTGGGCTGCAACACACAGTGGGGAAGAGTGCATTGCGGAGACCAGGTGGGGGTTCGGTGCCTTGCTCAAGGGCACTTCAGCCATGAAGGTGGAGGAAAGAAAGGTGCAGCTCACTCCCCCACCGCCACACATTTTTCCTGCTGAATCAAACCAGCGACCTTTCAGTCCCAAAGCCACTTCTCTAACCATTAGGCCACGGCTGCCCCAACAATATAATGTCAGTATAATGTCTGAATGTAATATTATTTCACCTGTACTTGTCTGTAGGACTGTTTATATTTCTGGCGCTGCCTTCAAATGGTGGACATACACTGTCTGTCTAAAAAACAGTCACCATTTGGACTTACTCACTCACTCACTCTTTTGCCGATCCACTTAGTGGTTCCCATCCACAGCCAATTAGCCTAATGTGCATATCTTTGGACTGCTGGATGTAGCATTAGTGCTCCGGCTAAACTCTCCCCTGGCCTAGAAGGTCATTCCAAAGCCATGTCCTGGCTGCACATGCATGAGCTCTGATCTGACTGCTGGCTCGTGCATGGTAGGGTCACGTGCGAGAAGCAAGACATGGCAGCATTTAATAGGATATTTCCCAGCAAACTGCGATGCTGTGATTGGTGTTTTTACAGAATTACAGCGCCAACACCCGACTGATTTTATCAGGCCTTTTTCAGATCTTGTAATCTGTTGGAGTATAAAAGACCATTTCAACAAATATAAGAGTTTGTGTACACAACAAAAAATGTACTTTTTTACTTTTTTAACTGGATTATTACTGCAGTGATGATAATTCCTTTAACCCAAACTGATGCAGTGAGTTGCTTCTCATTTCTTAAACAACTCTATTGGAAATTGCCCACTAGTTGTAAAAAACATGTCACTGTGTTTCAGAAAGAAATCATTGTTCTACATCAAGTTTATAAAATAGAATAGCTGTGAGAGTCTAGAACTCAAATTTTCACCCAGATATGAACTTATAGATAAAAGCTTACTGTTATTAGGATCTTTGCTGCACATGAAGAATTTAGTCACACCGGAGAAGTACAACACCAGATTATAAACATATGGGACTCAAATCTTAGAAAGATATTGAACTGGTGGTAAGAGAGCAGGATGATCGCTGAGAGGGATAGCGCTTGTGCTGCACTGTATGTATTACTGAAGAAAAAGAATTGCTTATGGCACTTTTTTGCAAAGACTGTATGATGTTAAATGAGTGGATGAGTGTGGTGGAGAAAACCACCATGAGTTGAGGCCATTGAGGCAACACATACAGCACTGTTTGGTGGTCACTGCTGGTGAACCACTCTCTACTGATCATTTACTCTACTGATCGCGTATGTACCACCTTTCAATCTGCGTTATGTTTCCAGCACCACTATAGAAACAATAGAAACAATCTGATGGGACAGACAGCGGGGTGCGCTTCATTAAAGGGGCGATGTCATGGTTGTTTGAAGAAAATAGTTTTTATATCATCAGTGGGGCTATCAAACAAGACATAATCATTCATAAAATATGTAAAGGGGTTTGGAATCTCATTCCAACTAGATTTCAAAAAGTTCATGTTACATTCCATTTCCATCTGTCCTAGTGTAGGCTCAAAATATCTAGGCATTTTTTGATTTGTGATCTGAAAGGCTATTTAATAAATAAAGACAAGGGGCTTCTGAGTGGTGCATCAACAAGATGCATGACTATCAACCTGGAGATCCATGACTGGATCCATGACTGGAAGTCCATGGGAGCTAATTGGCCAAGCTTTCACGGGAGAGAGGGATGGTATTCGCTCACCTCCCTGTCATTCATAGTAATCTCCAGCCAATTATGTTTGTCTGTGGGCTCATTCGTACAAAGGGGTGGATAGCACTTTCCTTCTGGGTGTATTAGGCCACCCCCGAGTAGATATGCGCAACAGCTTGTAAAACAGTGTGGGTGGTGCAATTACATGTCACAAAGGGGGCATGTGTGTGCTCACAAATCTCCCTGGTTGGTGTATGTGATAGGGAGGAAACACTTAATGGGTGGGATTTGGATACGACTAAATTTAGGGGAGAAAAATGGGGGATAGGATATTTCAAAAATCATGACAGAACTTTTTAAACAAAATGAAAGAAAAGCCTTCCAAACTCCCTGGTTACACTAAACATGTGTATATTTACATCTCCAGGTGGTTTTTACTTACAGCTTCAAAGTTGCAATCTGCTAAAATCCATTCGATAGCTTGCATTATCCAGTTTGAAAAGGCCGCCATATGTAGTCCATTTCATTCTTACGTGAGTGTGAAATCATGAGAATAGGACTTCGATGCATCATTTCATATAAGGCAAGATAATGGCAATAATAACAGTCTACAGATATTAAACTAACACTTTAGATATAAACCAGAGAACTAGAGAACTATATTAAAATAAAACTCGGCACATCTACACATAATATTACATTACATTTACCTACATCACAGCGGCGTCTGCTTGTTTAAGTGAACACATTGAATATACCTCAATTGATGCAAAATTCTCTTGTTTCTTCCACATTTGGAACATCCCACTTTTCGCAGTAGAATTGTGCCACCTTGTGTGAGGATTTATTTCTAGTTCTTATTTTTTTCATGACAAAGGTTTTATTAACCATAAAGTGTTTTGATAGGAACAGATATAAACTATACATTCAAACTTTTATTAAGTTTGGGTATAATTCCCCTTAAGGCCCAACAGTACTTTAATTTGGGAATTAAATGTGTTCCTATTCCTTTTAATGCCATGTAGAATGCATATCTTCTAAAGGGGACACATGTCTGTAAATGAATATTGATCTCTCTCCTCTCCGTCAAGGCCAAGATGATATATTAGGAGCCAAGACATAATCATGTCAATAATGGACCACTTTTAAAAACGTGACCCAACATTTGCTTTAGATTTCTTAGCATATCTTCTTGCAATTTCTTTTTCCAAAATTCTCCCCATCTTTCCTGTCACGGGTTTGCAAGACAATGACCAACAGGCAAACTTTGCTCACTGGTCCATTAGAAGCTCCTGGAGGTCTGTTCCATCAAATGGAATCCTGAAGAAGCCAGTAGCTCAGAAGTTTGCATTTTCTCCCGGTGCTTGTGTGGGTTTTCTCTGGGTAATCCAGTTTCCTCTCAGAGTCCAAAGACATGCACATTAGGTCAACTGGCTACTCTAAATTCTATAAGTGACCCTGATGGATATGCACTACAGATAATGAATGGAAAATTTAATTTCAGCCCTGACTGGTATATTCACTCTGCATATATAGAATTCCTTGGGGAGGAAAAAACAAAGAGACGATTTGTGGCTCAAGTTCTTTCTTTCCTTCTTAATGGTTCACAAGGCAATGACCAACAATTGGGCAAATAGGCTGGGTTGTAATGATGGCTGGATTGCAGATTATTCATTAAAATAAGAAAATTATTCTTTGTATATTAAAACTATGGCTTTTTCAGTTTTAAGCCAGTTTTTGAACAGGGTCATTTTCTTGTCAAATAGGATACGTGGTCTCTAGCCAACTAGCCAATACATGACCAGAAGAACAATTTTGTGATGACTTGTAAACAAGAAGAAGCAAGTCCATGGTCAAGTGTTAAGAAGCGGCATTTGATTCCAAGAGAGATAATACTAGGGTAGCTCTTGGAGGGGAATATAAACGTTGGTGTGCTTTCAAGCAGGAGTTGAGGCTGCGTTAACATTCAGATTTTGCTGCCAAACTAATTGATGTTGAGCATGCGATTGAAGTGCTATTTTAATTAGTTATTTTTTTTTGATTACAGCAGGCAGTACGACCACAAGAAGCTGTCTTATTATTAAACAAGCATCCTGCAAGTCCAAACAAGCAGCAAGCCAATGTAGCAGATTATATTTAACATTCATTCATTTTCTAAGCCGCTTAATCCTAATTAGGGTCACTGGGAGGCTGGTGCCCATTTCAGCCAACTCTGGGCGAAGGTGGGGTGCACCCTGGACAGCTCGGCAGGCCATTGCTGGGCCAACACACACATTCATTCACACTCACTCTCACACCTATTGGTGATTTGGAACAAGCCAATTATCCTACTGTGCATGTTTTTGGACTGTGGGAGGAAACCAGAGTACCTGGAGGAAACCCACGCAAGCACGGGGAGAACATGGAAACTCCACACAGAAACACCCGAGACCGGGAATTAAAACCAGGACCGTCTTGCTTTGAGGCAGACTTTGTAACCACTGCGCCACCATTCTGCCATACATTTAACATGTTTGAAGTTATTTATTTTACATAAAAATTAAATATAATGCATCTTCACATTTCATACTTACTTTTTATTCACTTTAGCAATAAAATCACATACCATGAATCACCAAAAAAAGATTAATTTGACAAAACTTCACAACTTACCACTGTGTGTCTATGTTGTTGGTCATCATCTTGATTGATTATAGTCTTACACTCTCACCTGTAGATGATATGTGCACTATATTTGTGTTCTCCAGAACATCCACCGTGGTGCAGGGGTCACTGACACTTGCGTATAGGAGTAAACAAATGGTTTCAGAACAGAATGTTGACAGATACTATTTTATCTCAAGAGAAAATGCTGTACATGTGGAGTCCACTTGCAAAACCTGCTAAGTTGGTCAGTTTTTAAGAAAAATCTGACTTTTTTATAGGCATAGAAATTATCTGACAGAGTTTCGCTTCTTCTGCTACAATTTATAACACGAGCAGGTGCCTGAAAAAGAGGCTAAGGGAAATACCTTTTTTTATTTTATTTTATTTTTAACAAAATGTGACTTATAGGTTTTGCAAGTGGACTCCTCCGATCATGTATATTTGATATACCTTGGGTAGCATAGTGTCATAGTGGTTAGCACGTCTGCCTCACAGCCCTGGGTTCAAGCCGCGGGCTTGGAGAGGACGTTTCTGTATGGAGTTTGCAAGTTCTTGTGTGGGGTTTCCTCCACGTACTCTGGTTTCCTCTTACAGTCCAAAGACATGCACATTAGACTAATTGGCTGTTCCAAATTGCCCCTGAGGATGAGTGTGAGGGAGAGAGGGGTAAGATGATCAGTTGGGTAAGGTGATCACCCTCAAGTTCTGTAGGCAGTAATAAAGAGAATAAGCTGTGCTTCCCTGTAATGTTGTGTATATATACATCAGCTCTTCTCTGTGAGAACCACGTGGCATGGTGTCTGCAATATCACAGAAACACTGATTTTAGATCTTCAGAGTAACATTTGAAGATGGTAGACTAATTCACTTAATTCTCGATATACTGGAGGGAGAGTTTGGTTTATTCAGTTATTTGAACCATTCAACTACTGAGTCACATACCACACTAGTTAAAGATTTTATTTTCTTTATATGACTGTTAGATTATCTGAGTAAAATGGCGTCTGTGGGGGAGGATGATCACTCATGGGTGGAGCATATTGATCAGGGCGATCAACTTACCCCATATTTTCTTATTTCAATGTTTTCAGTTATAAAATATCCGTAACACGGCCTAAACATGAACAAGCTGTAATAATATTATTATTACACATGATTACAACATATACATTTGAGTGTACATCAGCCCATACATGCAACATATATAAAATATTTTTATAGATAGTTAAACTTATCCACAAGTAAAAATATGTAAAATAAAATACAAGTATCACAGCTGTTGTTTATAATTAAGGATAAATAATATGATGTAATATAAAAAAGTATTAATTATAATACTTTTGCCTTCAAACATAAATGTTAAGTATTATTTATTTGATATCATTAGTTACAAAATACGCCAACATTACATCAAGAACAATAATATGTAATATATAAACAAAAACTATTATCACAGATTTTCTTTGACGTGCTGATTAGTTTTTTAAAAATGTTTTCTAAACTTTTTTTATTTGCTTAATAAAAGTTGTTTCATGCTAAACTAAAGCTTCTGTGTTCGTAGTATTATTGAAATTTGTAACGTCCTTGGCTGATCAATTTACCCCACTGTGATGATCAACGTACCCCACTTGTAGGGTTGTCCTGGGGTGCTTTTTAAAAACTCACCTGTCTACTCAGAAGCACTTATTTTTGTAAGGGGGCTGGGGGACAGACATTGACATGCAGATGTTACTGTTTAAGTAAGTGTCATTATTGCTGCCATAGTTTTTGGAACAGTTGCCAGAATATGATAGGGGATCATCTAACCCCACTGTCCCCTAAATAGCTGTTCTGGGTGTACGCCAGAACGTCGGCTGAGATATGCTCCAGCCTCCCCGCGACCCTAAGAGAATTAAGTGGTTCTGCAAATGAATGAATGAATGAACAATACACAGTGTTCCCAGGAAATTCTCTGGATCATTGGACACCATGATCAACATAAAGCTGAAATACTGAATATGAGGTAGAAATTTAATAGTAGTGTATCTAGCTCATGTTTCACCATAAAAATTCTGCCATGTTATTAGAAGTAAGATCAGGAGGATGTGAGTCAGGGTATAATCAAACAGATGGTTTATTGTGCACACAAAGTCAACCACTTAGTATTCTTAGCCTAAACAAAGCGTATACATAGATATTATGCGAATGTATATCTGCAAAGGACACACGCTACAACAGATAGATAAAACCCAAGGCTAGGATAAGACAAAAACATGAGCAAGGACAAAAAACAAAACAAAACAAAACCATGAAGAACAAAGAAAAGACACGCAAAAGGATTCTTTTAATCACATGATCAATGCAAACTGCATTTAAGTGTATAGTTTCCACCTATATTTACTGTCTGCAAGTTCAAATGGAATAGCACTTAATACTTAAGTAAATCACATGCTATTATTTCAATATTTAAAAAAGTAATAATAATATCAATAATTTGTTCTGACAGTCTCAGAAAAATGTGAAGATTATGTTATGTGTATGATTTCAGCACACTATGGAGCTAACAGAAGTTCCTGAGGTAAGGAACCGTGGTCCTGAGGTCAGTCCTGCAGAGAAATATGAGCTCTGAGAAGATGCTGTCTCATCGGATCTCCTCCCTGCACAGCAAGTAGCTTCATTTTATATGATTACTTAATTAATAATGGATAATATTGCTCTTACAGCAAATCGACAGCAATTTTGCCGGCAGACTTCTCCTGACCTGAGCTGATATCATGCAAGCACAATAGACACTTGTTTGTTGAGGTGTGGAGGTGTAGAGACCTCAGATAAAAACTAATTTTACTAATTGGCTCAGTGTTAATGCCCAAGGTTATTTATCAGGTGGCGGTGGGGTTTAAGCTGCTGTTATGTGCGTGCTTGAAGCAAAAGAGAAATAGTACAAAAAAAACCTCCCACCAACAAAAAACAGAACCCTTGGGCATGCATTATTATTCCTAAGACAACTCAGTACTTTGTAGAGCCACCTTTTGCATCAATTATAGCTGTTAGTTTCTTTGGGTTTGTTTCTATGAGCTTGGTACATCTAACCACTGGGATTTCCCCCCATTCTTCAAAACAAAACTGCTCCAGCTCCCTCAAGAATTTCTCTTCCTCAAGAATTTCCCTGTATTTAGCATATCATCCATCATTCCTTCAATTCTGACCAGTTTCCCTGCCAATAAAAAACATCCCCACAGCATGATACTTCCTCCACCATGCTTCACTGTGGGGATGGTTTTCTTGGGGTGATGAGATGTGTTGGGTTGCAGCAGACATAGTGATTTCCTTGATGGTCGAAAAGTTACATTTTAGTCTCATCTGAGCAGAAGACCCCACATGGAGAGTCTCCCACATGCCTTTTGGTGAGTCCTAAATGTGGTGTCTTATTTTTTCTGGCCACTTTTCTGCAAAGCCCAGCTCTGTGGAGTGTGGACAGATACACCAGTCTCTGCTGTGGAGCTTTACAGCTGCTTCAGGGTTACCTTTAGTCTCTTTGTTGCCTCTCTCATCAATGCCCTCCTTGCCCGGTCTGTGGGTTATGGTGGACGGCCCTCACTAGGCAGGTTTGTTGTGGTGCCATATTCTTTTCATTTTGTGGTGCTGTGTGTACACCTGTTCCTGTTGGATTCTCCCCGTTTTATGGGACCGGTTCTTGTGCACTACGGGTTGAGGTAGTTGGTTGTATGGTTTTGAATCATAAGCATCCTGGAGGTAACTGTACAACCTTCTATCTTTCTCTGCGGTGTCACCACCCCGACTGATCCCAACTTCGTGTGGATGGATGCAGCGTTCGTGCCTGGGAAGTGGTCATTTCCAAGTTGTAATCAGGACATTTTCATACCGTAAGACATTTGGTATTCATTTATTCATTTTCCGAACTGGTTAATCTTAGTGTGGTCATGGGGAGGTTCTCTGGGCGAAGGCAGGGTACACCCTGAACAGCTCGCCAGTCCATCGCAGAGCCAACACTCACACAAAAGTTCATACTCACACTCACTCCTAGGGGCAATTTGGAACAGTCAATTAGCCTAATGTGAATGTCTTTGGACTTTGGGAGGGAAATGGAATACCCAGAGGAAACCCATGCAAGCACAGGGAGAACATGCAAACTCCACACAAAAACGCCCGAGCCGAGCTCGGGACGCAAACCCATGACCTTCTTGCTGTGAGGCAGACATGTTAACCACTACACCACTGTGCCACCCTGATACTGATATGCGAAGTGGAAAACAAAAACATGGATGTCTCTACAAATGGTCAGTCAGAGCATGCAAAGCTCATGAGAAGCTTCTTTAACCACATTTTAACAGTTACCGAGTGAGACAGTGGCTACTAATCTACTGTAGTACATTTCAAACATTCATTAAACTGAAATTACAGCACAGAGACAACAGCGGATAGTAACGTAAACAGGCAACAGGCTAGCTGGCTAACGTTAGTGATAACACTAATGTTGATGATTACATTCTCAAAACAGTGATTAGTTTGGTCAGTGTGATAGATTTCACCAAGTACTGAGTCTGTATGTTAACTGCTCGAAGCAATACTGCTATAAACGCATTTAAAAGGTCGTCTCTCATTTAACAGAACTTACAGTGAACAGAAGAGGAACAGTTAAAGAGACAAATCTCTAAAAAAAAAAAAAAAAAAAAAAAAAAAAAAAAGAGAGATGTTTTTGGTGGTTTTTACTGGTTGTGTGTTGGAACCTCATCTCAAATACAGCATGAGTGTTGTTAGAAACCATTTTTAATGAATCTCATGTCTCAGAACCTTTAGTTGAGTCCAGATTGAGGCCCACTCCATTCCATTTCCTCAAGTTCTTGGGGCAGGGGCTCCATTCAAACCAAACAACACAAAGACCAGAAACTGCAGGAGGATAAACTCAAGCGAAACATGTTTGTCTTTACACGCTATTCAATAAAATATCATCTAAAAATACAAAAAATACAATATACTAATATACAAAATAAAAATACAAAAAAATGTTTCAAATGATTTTGCTTCACTTTCATTTTCTTTTTTCTTTTAGGAATAAATGATCTTGCCCAAATATGGTAAGCAAACACTTGTAGTACAGCACATATAATGTACTGTACACTGACCGACCACATTATTATGAACACCTACTGTATTGATGGGGCACACCCTCCCTGCTTTTGTCCGTTTCTGTGGTTAAGAACAAAAAGCCCACATGTAGTAACCAGACGACGACACATAAGACGACACACTTGTGCAATTAAACACGTTCTAACAGGTTAAATACCTGTATGGCTTTGTTTAGACTGCAGCACATAGCGCTTTCTTCAAACTGATCAGTCCTGTATTGCCTGTGGTGTCTAAAATCTAGCACTGAGAGTTCATTTGCTAAACTGATTAATCCTACTGGAGTTACGGGGATGCTGGAACCTATCTCAGCCAACTTTGGGCGAAGACAGGTTACACCGTGAACAATTCAATTCAATTCAATTCAGTTTTATTTGTATAGCGCTTTTTACAGTTGACATTGTCACAAAGCAGCTTTACAT
>JBCNYH010000011.1:2757234-2769187 GCA_039654325.1 Tandanus tandanus
TATGTAAAGCTGCTTTGTGACAATGTCAATTGTAAAAAGCGCTATACAAATAAAACTGAACTGAATTGAATTAAATTGAATCATAGACTAGAGTTTGGAAATTTGAAGGATTTTGGTTTTAATGATATGCGTACCTCGTCCACTTGGGTCTGTGTCAGTTGGAGGCGCTGATTGCTGGTGACGTTTGGGTCTGGGGCTGGGGGACCTTCATCCCTGTCTGGAGCTCCTGGGTCAGTAACGAGGTCCCGCTCTGGGACAGACCTGTTTATGCCATCAGACCACAAGATTTAAGTGCCACACACTTACATGTATACTTCAGTAGCCTCTAGGACTGAATTCCAAATGTTCAGTTGGAACTTTTCAGAAAGTGTGCCATCGACAATGCCTAAGAGAGTAAATGATGTGCAGTAGGCGATGGCTGTTTCTTGTCCTGATAGTTCTAAATCCCCATAAAGACCTATACTGAGAGAATTGGAATTCTACAGATAGCAGAGTTAAATAAACAAAAGCAATGACACAATTATTAATGCATCGTCTAGCTTTAATGCATTTAGCAACAAACAGCAATGAAAAGAGCAAACGTAATACAAAACACTCCTGTTATGTTTAAATAGTAGAAAAAGATTCATACTTACATATTGACAGCAAGCACCTATGGCCAGGACACAGTGTGTGTGTGTGTGTGTGTGTGTGTGTGTGTGTGTGTGTGTGTGTGTGAGAGAGAGAGAGAGAAAGATTAGTTATTATTTCTTATTAGCCTAAAAATTAAGTCTGTTCATACAAAAGAATATTCTATTATAAAGAATCACGGAGTCATTATAGGATCATCGTAGACATCCCTGTTCTACGGGAAAGGAAATTACCGAAAGAGCTGATGCTCCTCTTGGTCTGGCTCTGGGGATTAATGAAATATGTGCTGTGAGCGCAGCGATCTGAGGAGACCGATCATGCCCACATCTATTTATTCTCTCTCTCTCTCTCTCTCTCTCTCTCTCTCTCTCTCTCTCTCTCTTGTGTTTTTCTAGTCTACACACAAAGTCCAGGTGCTGCACAATGCCAGCACACACCGAATCAATTCTATTTGCATTTGGTGACGCCCACAAAACTCCTTTAATGGCAACACCTAAACAGCGGAAATGACCAGCAAAAAAGCAGAGCCTTCCTGAGAGTTACACTTGAGCATTATCTCACCAGCCAATCACGTGGCAGCAGAACAGCGTACTAAATCCTGCAGGAGTAAACAGCACACTGCAGCTTGAGTCACACCAGCTACTTTGGTGTTGGCTCTGTTAGTGTTGCACAGCATTTAAAGAGGATGCTGTGGAAAATCAGAACTGATTTATAAGCCGAGTCATCGTAGTGCATCCTTCTCTTATACAACAGAACTGGTCTTATTCCTTAATTTAGGGATTTAGATTTGTTTACTGGATTTCTTTTTCACTTTTAATATTAATTTACCTGAAATAAATGCAAAGGTTGAGTCACAAGTAGAGATTGGACGCAGTCGCAGGATGAGGAGTTTATTAGTGAGCTGGCAACTAAACAAGAACAGGAACAAAAACGTAAAGGGAAGACATGAGCATGGCCATCTAACTGACCACAGAAAACAAACATCGCTAAACTAGAAACTAGGATAGCTAACTGAACATAAGTAAAGCCTGTGATGACCACAGCATGGCACAACATGCTGCAGATTGGCAGACACAGGCTATTTGTTAGATATTAAGGCCAGTTGGACTGTACCATTAAGGCTAGTGAGAGTTAAGCCCGCCCACCTGCCAACACTTCCGTTGATTGATAGTCCTGCTCTGTGTTGTGAAGCACACGTGCGTTCAGTAAAGGGTTAAGCATGAAAACTGATCTCTGTCTTTCTTGTGTTCAATGCAGTATACACACCGAATTAAGTAACAACACAACAACTGGCGACGAGGATGTAGAGGAAAGCACGTCGTAAAAAATAAATAAATAAAAGGTTTTCGCTCTTCACGCACTGTAGCAGCTCCTGTCCTCGGGTGACGGAGGGGGGAGGAGGAAGAGTGAGATGGAGGAAAAGTTATACTAGTAAGTGAAAATAAATAAATAAACAAATAAATAAAATTAAAAAAGACTGTGAAAATGCCATTTACAGGCACATTTGGCCAGTTTGATGGAACAGTGGAGCAGTAGATGCTTACACAGAACGATTTGATGTTTTTGTGCAAGCTAATGCAATCAAAGATGAAGCTCTTGTGGCTACATTTCCCAGTGTGATAGGAACTAAAGCGTTTAGCTTGCTGAGGAGCCTGTGCCAACCACTGAAGCCAGTTGACTTGACATACAGAGAAGTAGTCTGCATGTTGAGGGGGCATTTTTGCCTTAGACCCTTGGTGATTGCAGAGCGATTTAGGTTTCATAAAAGAAACCAGGAAGATGGTGAAACAGTGAGCCAGTAAATTTGTAAATTTGACACAGCTTTGGATGACACAATTGGATGACCTGATGAAACAGGCTCGTTTGTGAGCTGAGAAGTGAAGCCTACAAAAACGTCTATTGACAAGATAATCTCACACTACAGAAAGCTGTAGAGATTTCTGTTTCAATGGAGGTAGCAGCTAAGGAAGCACAACAGCCAGGCGCTGCTACCGGAGTGCACAATGTAGCAGCAGTACAAAGCATACAAAGACGGAGCACCAAGGAGTGTTACAGATGGAGATACCAGCTTCTGGTCCACCGGTTTTGCCACCAGAGGCTGAGCCAGTTTCAGTGCCAAGACGCAACCCTCCACGAGAGAGACGACCTCCAGAGGTTAAAGTCACTGATTACATTAGAAGCAAGAAGGCCCTGAGTTCGAGTCTTAGGCTAAGTTTCTCGGTGTAGTTCTCTCCGTACATGCGTGGGTTTCCTCTGGGTTCTCCGGCTTCCTCCCACAGTCCAAAGATAGCACAGTGGGATAATTAGCTGTTCCAAATTGCCCCTATGTGTGAGTGTCAATAGTTGTGTGTGTGTGTGTTGGCCCTTCAATGGTCTGGTGAGCTGTTCAGGGTGTACCCAGTCTTCACCCAGTGTTGGCTAAGGTAGGCTCCATCTCCCCCTCAACCCTAGTAGGAGTAAGTGGTTTGGAAAATGAGTGAGTGAAAGTGAGAGGGTTTAACATTAGTTGCCTTTGACATGAATGTTTGAGCATGCAGAGTTTATAGGAGGTGTAGTTATTGTTCACTTTGTTCCTCTTAACTCCTGGAGAATGTTCCAGATCTATCTATTGTGAAATAACTTTTCATCCACCATCTGGGCCTGTTGGTGTTGCTGAGCTCACCAGTACATTCTTTGTTTTCAGGACTGTACCGTATAGTTGATTTGTCCACTCCTATTGCTTTTCTGGTCTTTATGATGAATTGGTTCCTAATGATTTCTTGCTCCACTGTTAGGTACAGCTCATTGGACCTAATATTAAAAGATAACAGTGACAGATTCCACCCTTGAAATCTACTTTAGACCTTTTACCTGGTTACCTGCTTTTACCTGAAAATGAAAGGAATGAAGGAACAACACACATCGGGAACATGGAACAGCTGAGGAGACAACTGTCCAATTACTCTGCTATCTTTCCTGGAGCGCATATATTAAAAGTGCTGTAAGTCCATCAGCAGTCATCTGATTTGTATGTAATTAAAATATGCACTTTCAGCTCTTTTTATTATTTAAAGTGAACTTTAATATACTTGATGAACAGCCATTTGGAGGCCATGTGAACACCTAGAACCTGTCATGTTCCGCAAAAACAGCCCAGTACACCACAAGCTGTGCACTGTGTCTTCTGACTTCTTTCTATCATAGCCAGCATTCACTTTCTCAACAATTTGTGTTTCTATGGGATCGGCGCAGAAGTGCTAGCCTTCATTCCCCACACAACAGTGAGCCTTGAGCACCCATGATACTCTCACCAGTTCACCAGTTCTTTTCTTGGACCACATTTGGTAGCTACATACCACTGCATACCATGAACATCTCATGAGACAGTTTTTCCTGCTTCCAACACATCATCTTTGAACACTGACTGTTCACTTGCCCCACTGCATACCAGATGCCCTTGTAATGAGATCAGAACTATTTATTAACCAAGCCTTAGGTCTGTACAGAGAAATCTCAGCCTGAAGTCTGCACACAAAGGGTCTGAGTATAAAGACCAGGGCTGGGATTTCTCTGTACAGACCGAGCAAACAAGGTTAATCTGTAACCTGTTATTTTATGGCATTTTAATGTGATGCGTTTTTCATTCACTTTAGTTGCTGTTACTTGCCATGTTTCTGAACAATGCATCTTCATCCGTATCTTTGAGTGCTTTGGTAGGTTTCAGCTTGTTTCTCTTCCCGTGATCAACAGGAGCTTTCCGGTGAGCAGCAAGTACTTCGCAGGACTCTGTAAACTCTTTATCCTTTAGTATTTCCTGTATATCTTTTGAAGAAAACACTGAATGCTTCTCTGAAAGCTGCTAAGAATCATAGTGCACAGTGCAGCTAGCTAATGGCTAAGTTGACAGTTTGATTTTCACCAGTCCATATGCAATTTATTGGCCGACTGTTGACAATTGAGGTTGCATGTCCTGTAATTTACATTTAAGATATTTGGCAGTCAGCTTTCTCTAGAGCAACTTTACATTTTTTGTATCCCATTTATACAAATGTACAATTCAGGGTTAAGGACCCTTGCTCTAGGGCCCAACAGTGACAGCTTGGTGATACTGGGTCTTACTCTCCCATCAGTAACCCAGAGCATTAATCACTGAGCCACCGCTGTCCTTGCTATATAATAAATCACTGTGATTCACTTTACCTGTCAGTGGTTCTAATGTTATGGCTGATTGGTATATATTGTCACAATGATTGCTGCTCAGTCCAATAATTAATGAGGGTTAATTAATGAACTAAGCACACTGATATTGACTATTTTGCTGAAAAGTTTTAGATCAACCTAAAGACTGGAACAGGAGCAGCACTTAACCCATGCTCATATTTCTAAAGAATTATTTATTTCTTCAAATTGGATTTCAGTGCATGACACAGTACACTGTTGTATAGAAGCTTTTAAAATATTGTGTAATTAATATACTTTTATTCAAAACTTTAAAAACAAGAGCATTTAAATAAAGTGAATTATTAATTCATCTTAGTATCCTGTGTAGGACTGTGGAGTAACACTGGGCAGAGCACAGTACATACACACTCAGTTAGAGCCAAGCTGTTTTATTACCACACAACAGTCAGTTAGTGGGTTCAGTACAACTCAACAATAAACAAAGTGTAATAGAAGAAAATAGAACAATACATGCAGTAGTTACTGGATGGGTTATTAATGAGTGATAAAGTTTAATTAAGTGGATATCTGCAAAACACTTGCCCTCGTACAGATGGACTGATACCTGATGCAGCAGTTGTGACTGGAGTAGATGTGTAACAACATTACATAGATACAACAATACCATCAGAGTTAGGAGTGCAAATAGAAAAGTGCCGTTCATTTAGTGTGGGATATATGTTTATATATTTATATATGGCAGTATAGAGATTAAGTTGAACTGATTTTAGGTTGAGTTTCTTGTTTGCATGTAGAACATCAGCTAATTACAGATAGCACACAAAACCATTTTTGTTAATTTGGCTTTCTAAAAAAAATACCTCAAACAAATTAAATTTAACTGTTTCAACTAATGGTGTATTTTTTTATTTATGAATAAATTATTGAATCATTCAGTCCTTAGAGAACAATAATGGAATCACCTTGTAATTTGAATTTTTCAAAATAAAAGCCAGCACAAGTCTACAAATGTAAATGAGTCTGCAGTTAAAATAGATAAGAGTGCTCACAGACCTTAACATGTTGTTGTACTTGGTTATTTGAATGGAAGCGCGACTTGAACAAGAGAAAGCCATCAATTGAAACAATGGAAAGTCTTACAAGAAAGAAATCCAACATGGAGCATGGCAAAAGGTAATGTGTTTTCCCAGTGAGAGCAGGTATAAACAGTTTATAAAAGGAAAACATACATCAAAGCATCCAAGCAGAAAAAACAAAGCAGAATGGCTTCAAAATAGAAAATCTACAGAAAAACAAATGAAAAGCAAATGAGTGGAAACAAGAGTCAGAGTTTGTGGCAGAACTGTAAGAAGTCTGTAAGAGTAAATGAAACGTTTTAAATAAAACATAATGATGACTGCCCAAAGAAAACAACCATTTGTTACCTCAGCCACATGGATTGGTTTGTGTGCAATTTAACTCAAAAATTATTCATGGATTATAATATTTATTTTCTAGAGTAGGTTGTGGTACACATAAAAAAATCATTACATTTTGGAGGTGATCCATACATGGGTCTATATTAAAAAAAACAATCCATTAAGGTCAATACATACAAATAATGTGAGAATGAATGTTCATCAGATGCTCACTAGGGGGAGACATTTCATTGTAACAATGCCAAGTTATAATAAAAACCTGCAGTCTTAGGCAGATGTTCAGGTTAATCAATGCACTTGTCACCATCATCCATTCGTGCCTTGGCAGACCTTGCATGCTATGAGTGACACCCTAGTTTATGATATGGGGTTACATGGCAGGTAAAGGACCAGGGGAGATTGCAATCATTACTGCAACAATCAGTGCAGAGGTGTATACTGAGATTTTGGAGACTTTTCTCTTTTTTTGATAAAGAGTAGGTTTGATGATGATGATGATGATGATGATGTCATTCGTCAGGATGTTAATGCATCTTACCACAGAGTAAAGAGAGTTAAAATGCAGATCAACTGAATGACCTGGCAACAAACAGTCCAGATCTCAATCTGATTGAAAATTTATGGTAAACAAACAAACAAACAAAAAAAGGTCCATGGCAAGCTTCATCTTACAGCCTTGATCTGCTATTTGAGAAGCTTGATGGAGAATATTGTTGTTGTTGTTTTTTGTTGTTGTGAGGTCCATGTTATGGATACGTCATAAATACATTAAAAACATTTGTGTCAAATCTTTGATTTGTTTAACTGGTAAAAACTTCAAACAGCTGTAATTGAGGTGATTCAATCATTTCTCCATCATTTCTGCCAGAAGATGTAGAATTGCCTGGAATTTCATTTTTATTTTAACTAATAATCTCAAAGTACTTTCACTGATCAATGTGGTAGTTTTATCACTGAATAAAACCAGGGGAAATACCCCAACAAGCCTCTGCATTCATCCACATCACTGTAGAATATTGAGAAGGCAGCAGTTGTTTGGTATAGATTTTCAGTGACGTTTGTTCAGTAACAAAATGTTTCTAAAATTTCACTAAAAATGTTAACATTAAGGCTCTTGTTTACGATAGATACACACGTTTAGCTCGGGCCATACAGTACGTATGATTGTTTCTATACATTTGAACAATCCATATCTACTACAAAACAAAAACATTCTACTGAATTTATGCAAACAGTAAAACAACCGATAAAAAAAAGTTTGCCCTGCATTTAAAACTTTTATTTATTTACACGGTTATATCATCTCTTCAGAAAATTGGCTAATAGGTTTTTCCAAGCTTCCCGGAGAACGTGATACAGTTTTTCTGCCTCTGCAGGGAAAATCCAAGACCGGTGTGATGGTTCTGATCAGAAACAGTTCTGTTACAAAATATATTCTAACAGATAACAATATACACATTCAGGTTCACTGTAACATATGGAGGAAAAAAATTAACCCTAGTTCATTTCAATTGTGCACACTCTCACTCGCTCACTCACTCACTCGCAGAGCCTATCCCAGCCGACACTGGGCGAATGCAGGGGAAACATCCTGAACAGGGCCAACGCACACACAAGCATTCACACTTACATCTATACCCAGAGGCAATTTGGAACAGCCAGTTAGCCTAATGTGCAAGTCTTTGGACTGTGGGAGGAAACTGGAGTACCCGGAGGAAACCCACGCAAGCACGGGGAGAACATGCAAACTCCACACAGAAACGCCCGAGCCTGGGAATCGAACCCAGGACCTTCTTGCTGTGAGGTGGACGTGCTAACCACTGCACTACCGCACTGCCCCGAATTGTGCACAAATTTTATTAAATTAAAAACTTGAAAACAACTCAAAAAACCACACACATAAATAAAGTTTTTAAATCTTTCCAAGCAGTATGAGTAGATGATTCACAGCCTAAGAGCTCTAAAACAGCGTTGTGGTGGTCCTGTATAGAAACATAATGAATAGCAAATTAAAACTACATTTTTATTGTTAATATTTACATATTTTGACCACAACACTAAAGCAGGTCAGGTGAGCTCCACGCTCTGCGCCAGCTAAAAGCTCTGTTCTGCTAACGCCGTCTCTTCTCATCTGTTCAGAGTAATCATTTAAACAGGAAACTAAACAGCACTCTGTAAAAGTGTTTACAGAAAATACAATAAAAAACTAATGCGAGATTTCTATAGTTTATATTTACAAAGTTTAACCATGACACAGTGGCAGTTCAGATGATCCGCGCTTTGGGCCGAACAAAAGTTCAATTCCATTCCATGATCAGTTCCACTCTCCTGTTTAGGGTCGCGGGGAACTGGAGCCAATCCCAGCAGACTTTGTCACGGTCGGGTACATCCTGAACGTCTAATAGCTCTGCTAACTGCACATGTTCGGAAACAAAAGTAATGAAATGAAATTAAACCACACTCTGTAAAGGTGTTTAGTATATACGACGGGAAACACCAGAACACTAACTAACATGAGAGTCCTATAGTCTATATTTACAAGTATTAGATATGCAGGTCAAGTCAGCGCTGTGCTTTCAGCTGGCTAAAAGCGCTGTGTAGCTAACGCTATCTGTTCTGTTCACCCTTCTTATTCCGAAATGAAAGGAAACAGCCCTCCCTAAAGGTGTTTTAGTATGTAGTTTGGGTAACATAAGCCTAATACCCCTTTCTCACTGATACAATTTTCACGGAGATACCTGTGGTACCTCGAGGAGGAACACCCTGCGGTGTAGATGCGGAAAATGGAACGTTTTCTCACATTGGCTACCTTCTGCAACAATAGCTGAGGTGAAGATTCACAGCCTTTTATATTGTGGAAAAAAACGTATGATCACCATGAGCATCGTATGGTCACCGCCAGCAATACGGTGCTTGTCGATGTTTACACGTTGTTTACGCTGGTCATACAATGCTGGCAGTGGTGTCACGCTGTCACATGGAAATGACACGTTTTCGTGTCGATCGAAAAATCGCTGCCGATGCTGACGGTTCTCCGCGGCAATTTCCGATACCCGTGATGACAATCAGATGTTGCTCTGGGGAAGCATTTCCATAAACTTCCGTGGGTCAAGTTTTGTCGGTGAGAAAGGGGTATAACAAACAAAAATGAGAGTCATTTTTCTAGTTTATTTTCTATTTTAATGCATAACAATGATGACGGCGCGTGCTCAAAAGCCCATCATTTTCTTCGTCTGTCATTTTAATTCAAGCATTATCCAATCAGAATAATGACTTCTATCCTGATATAATCAGATTGCGGCGTTTCATGAGCTACTTTAAAGCTAGTGATATTCCAGCAAATGATGATTAATCATTACCATCTAATAATAATCTACGCCACAGGAGGTCTTTTGTGCATATACTATAGAAAGGTAATTTAAGATGAGGTCGGTGTAAAGGAAAAGCACTTCTAGGTAGAATTAAATCTTTTTTTAAAAGAAGAGGACAGAAGAGTGTCAGCACTTCATCCAGGGAAGATGAGCAACAGAAGAGTTGTTTAGATTGTCACAGCATGACTGCGCACTGTCAGCATCTGACAGAAGACTTGCCTTCTTTCTCTCCTTCTCTCATTCCTCTGCACCTTCTACTGGCACAGAAATTTGAAAGGGAGATTTTCTAGAAAAGGGAAAAAAAAGAGCCAAAAGATAAAAAAAAAAATACCGGAGAGGAAACAGGGCAGGTACGTCGCTGCCCTTTTAAATATGCTACATGATACATAAACATTTTTAAAACACAGATGTACCGAACTAAAACAGGTCTCACACAGGAAGGTTTTGACAGCGGGTCAGTGTGGTTCCAAACTGTGTTCGACTGCAGTGATATCGTCTTGACACCATGATGGTCAACCAGCACTGACTGACACACATGCGAACACATGGAGAACATGACAACTCCACACAGAAACGCCCAGGAATCGAATCCAGGACCTTCTCGCTGTGAGGTGAACGTGCTACCCACTGCACCACCGTGCCACCCACCGACCATAAACACTGTATCCTCTAAATGTTTGAAATTTCAGGTGGATCTCAAAACCGTGTATAACTGCCTGGCTGGCGTGGAATGGACTGGAACCAGGTTGAACCGCTGTCATAACCGCCCATGTGTGAGGCCTGCTTAATATTCTCTCTCTTTTTGACGTTTTCCTTTTTAGTGTTACACTGCAATCAGAAAACATGACACCATGCTGCAGGAATACCGTGTTTATCATTTAATTACATGTACCTGTCTCCAGTCTGTGTGATGAGCCTTCGACATGTCTCCATCTGCACATCCAGACCTCTCTTCATACTGCACATCTCCATGTACTCATGCAAGTGCCTGTTCATATCTGATTTTGCTGTGGCCAACTCCAGCTGTGGAAAGACAGCAAAGGAATGAGTGTAGAACACACACCTTAAGTTTTAAACTGCGTCTTTAAAGGGATTCTGTTACTCAGCATGCTCCGGGGGTTTGTTTTCAGTTGGATTGCTTTCAGAATGCAGTGGTTGTCCTTGACTCATTTATATTTTTATATATGATTTAAATTAATGATAAATGATTCAGTTTGTCTCTTATACAAAATAAAAGAAATGCTGTGAAGTTCCTGGATCCTTCAACCACTCAATATAACAGAGAATCTGGGATGGAAACTCAAAACATTATGGCTTCACTAATGAGTGGCAGAGGCAAAAACGTACAACAACCTTCATTCTACCTTTATACATTTATACAGGTGTGTATACCCTGTGGTCAGTGGGCATGGAACTACCCAATCACATTCCACCTTAGGTTCAGAAATAATGATCATACACTTGTAATCAACAATGTTACTCTGATTAACCCCAAAGAAAGATCAGCAGTTCTCTAGAATCTTCTTGACATCTTGGTTTCATCCAGTTGCTAAAGTCATGGAGTACAAAGAGCTTACAATGCATGGGATCTCACCCTCAAAAGGTACCGTACAGGAAGTGGGTAGAAAAGAATTGACAAAACATCAGATGTACCATGGAACACCGTGAAAACCATCATCCATTCATTCATTCATTTATTTATTTATGTTCTGAACTGCTTAATCCTACTGTGGAGGCCGAGCCTATCTTAGCCATCTCTTAGTGAAGGAGATTACACCCCGAACAGCTTGGCAGTGCATCGCAGGGACAAAACACACAACCATTCACACTCCCATTCACACCTAGGGATAATTTGGAACAGCCAATTAGCCTAATGTGCATGTCTTTGAACTGTGGGAGGAAACCGGAGTACCCGGAGAAAACATACTCAAGCACGAGGAGAACATGTAAACTCCACACAGAAACACCCTCCCAAGTCTGGAACTCAAACCCAGGACCTTCTTGCTGTGAGGTGGATGTGCTAACTGCCGTGCTGCTCCGAAGACCATCATGTTACCAAGAACAGGACGTCCCTCTAAAATTGATGAAAGAACAAACGTATCAGGGAATCTGCCAAACGCTATCGCCTACAGTTAGACCTGTCATGGTAACTTATTTGTTAGATAATATGTTGTCCCAGAAAGTGTCATGATTTCCAATACAGGTGAAACTTGAAAAATTAGAATATCGTGCAAAAGTTCGTTTATTTCAGTAATTCAACTTAAAAGGTGAAACTAATATATTATGCAGACTCATCACATGCAAAGTGAAATATTTCAAGCCTTTATTTGTTATAATTTTGATGATTATGGCATACAGCTTATGAAAACCCCA
>JBCNYH010000011.1:2777342-2789616 GCA_039654325.1 Tandanus tandanus
AAGCTTTGTAATTTGAAGCCAGTGAGTCGACGGCAGTTTTGGGAACAGCTGCCGGTATGTGACAATTCACCAGATCTGCGAGACACTGAGTACTTTAAAAATGATTTAGCACTTTTATACGAGATACACGGTGACTATTAAACTAATCATTTGTCTTTATCTCATGTTATGGTGTTGTTTTGTTGTTTTTACCTTGTTATTTGTTTGTAGGATATTAATAATAAACTTCTAAAAAGTATGTAATTTGTTTCTTAAGATGTAAATAATTCAACTATTTTGTGCAAATTGACATTTTAGGACAAGTCACAAATGCATCAAGCATTTTGATAAATTAAATCTGCCTGTTTTGAATGTAAACATTATTGGGTACCATTCGGCGACCTAAATTATAATATTCACGCCTATATTACTGGATTGTGATATATTTTACTAGGCTGCTGAAAAGACTATTAATTAATATGTTCATGCACACAACTAAGTTGCTTCCTTTTGCTGTTGTTTTTCAATAAACAAGTTGCATCTTTTACAATGCAAGAAAGAAGTAAGCAACATTAAAGTCCCGGATCAGAGGAATTTCAGATTCCTTATGATGTCTTTTAGACATCTGATTTATTATGCCTTCGATCAACACATTTAGTTTGGGTTACTATTATTCACCACAGACAGCCAGGAAGAAGTTCGTTTTTGCTCTGTATCTCAAAATCATCAAATTGGCACTTACTTCCTATTGGCGTTGTAGGGCAGTATGAATACATGGCACTGTGTTCTTTTCTTTCATATATACAAGCAGACTTTGTTTGAAGTATGTGAACAGAATGTTTTACATTTGGCTTAAGATTTAAAAGTTCCCATTCACTTCCCAGTAATTTATTATATTCCTAGTTCCCACTTACAAGTAATATATCCTATATAAAATACAGATGAAATACAGTGGTGTCCATTGGAAATAAAATGCAGATCCATAATGTCTTTCTGAAACCATTTGTTTCCTCCTACACGAGTGTTAATGACCCGTGCACCGGGGACCATGATATTAGCAGACATCACCATCTTGAGGCGAGCAAGAGTGCCAAACACTTGATCTTGGACTTTTCCAGTGTCTACAAATTGTTACACAGCCAAGATATTGTGCATGCGCATGATGGTCCCTCCAGTCACGCCGTCTTGTTTTTGTTATTTCTATTATAAACAGATACAGAACCAAAACAGTAAGATGTAGAACAGGTGAATAAGAGATACTAAGCCCGTGAGCTGGGGTGGTTTCACCAGAGAACCTTTATATTCATCCAGAATGAACAGATAATAGAAGATAAAACACACACAGGATCTTCACTGGTGAATGGGGAGATTTAAAGCTTACGTGAGATCGATGTATTATCATGCTTAAATATTTCAGAAGAAAATTATGATTTTTCATAATAATAATCATAAACCACAACATTATAGAGATATACTGTATGTCATTATAGAAATATGACCAAACTTACACCCTCCCCATTACTGTCCACAGCCAAGGTGCATCCTGGGAAATCTCCCCAGAGCAGCAATGTTTCTTCTGTTTCTTCCCACGCCAGACTGTCACAGTCATCCTCAAACTCACAGTCATGCCTACAAAACACACACATCAGCATTAGCAGGCCATTAACAGTTCAAATCAATATTAAAACCTCAGACATGATCATGAGAAACAGAAATCAAAACAGAGTAAAATATGCTTCCATTCAAAATCCATTCAAATACATTCGTTCATTGAGAGGTGGCGTACATCCTGGGTAGCTCGTCAGGCTATCACGGTGTTTACTAACATCGTATAATAATTTCTCCAAGTAAATCTGATGCTTTTGCCACCAAAGTAATAAATCCCATATACTCTAGAACTGATTTATGGCTCTGGATCAGGCCAGCTGATGAAGGCTCTGTTTGTGCTTTGTGTCTGTGAAATGGTTTGAGAGTGTAACTTGGTACTGAAGCGTTTCCTTCTGAAACAGGAAGTCAGAGGGGGCATGTGTCAAAGGGCTTTAAAAGCCAATCATGTTTGAAATACTGTACACCTCCTACCAAGTCTAAAGTATCTCACTGCAAACCAGCTAAAGTCTCGGTCTCACATAGCTGATATTATTTCACAGTAAATGAGGATTTACTACCAGCATTATACTATAAGTGCCCCAGGTTCTTCTGTTGGAATTCTTGAGAACTGAAGAGCTGCCTTGAGAACCAGGACGGTGTAGATTTCACTCCCAGAAAGTTTGGTTGTGTTGAAATCTGTCTTCATTTGCATACTGGCTCCATTTTCGCACCTGACCTCCTCCAAGATCCACTGGAATGACCACAGTAGTCCCAGCCACAGTTCTCATGTATCAACCGGCCATGTGAGAACTTCGGGTAAATATTTGAGCTGAGTGTTTGAAGAGAGCTGTGTAGGATTTCTCGCTGTCGGTTCACCCATCATGACTGTGATGTAGTTTATATCTTACAGTTTCCGACCACTGAGCTCTGGACTGCTACTGGCCTCTGTTGTTGTTTTTACTTAATTTGCCTGCTTTTTACTGGTCTACAACTGGTTCCCCTTTAAAGTTTCCCATTCTCTTCCCAGGTATATTAAATAAAGATGAAATACGATGGTATCTCGTGGAAATAAAATGGAATCAACCAAAATGTCTTTCTGAAGCCCTTCTGTTACTCCTGTACGTGAGTCTTGATGACCCCAGCACTGGGTAGGATGATATAAGTACTAAATCACCATCTTGAGGCGAATGAGAGTTCAGAATTATCATCATGGCTGCTGTAATCAGGTCAGCACTCATTCATTCTCAGGAAGATTTTTCCACGCCTCTGTCGCTACGTTTGCTAATTAGGATGTATACAGATAGGGAACTGTATAAATCAATGTTTTAAGTTATAACCAATCAATCTATTCTATAATATCCATTGTTTGAAATGTTTTCATGCTTAATTGCCGTGTGATACTCACTTGGGTGGTCATGCCCATCCAATGCGGCCAATTGCAAGCGCAGCTGAAGTTGGCCATGGTAGAGCTTGTCCTTGTTACTTTCGTAATTTGGTCCAGATACATTGTACGTTGCCGCTCTCTTGCCCACCTCCCTTCGATACAGCCCTGCAACTGCAAAGTTGTCTTTCTGTGATGACCGACAGTGGCTCACTTCTCACTCCAGCCTTCCTCAAAACTTACTCATTGGTCACCCTATCCACGTACGATAGCTGGAGCATTTTTGTCAGAAACCTTGTTCTTCTAAAGTTCAGGAGATAAGGTCCTTGCTTCACATCCATGGGTCAAAATCGACCATACAGTACGTAACATTCGAATCTTCGGCTTCAGAGATGAGTTTCTGTGAACAAAAATAGAGCACAGGGGTCCGGGCGCTCCCGACGAAAGGATCATTTGTTCATATGCCAATATAGAACAAGCACAGCAAGTTTGAAAGTCACAGCTTCAGCACACGGCAAGTAAATGTCCGGACGGATGGACAGACGGAACCCATTCCTATAGCTCCCGAGGGGCAGTAGATAAAAATGGAGTGCATGTCCTGGGATAACAATTTGCATCCTCACCTCCATTTTACACTTTGTATCCCTTGTAATCAAACTTCAAAGATAGATTTAAACTCTCCCTCTCCTCAACATGCTCATTGCCGATTCTCAAGTGGGACTGCAGCTTCTCACTACAGCCTGCTGCTTCCAGTAGAAACTTTCTTTACCTTCTACTCCAAGATCTGGAAAAAGTTTAAAAAACTTTGTTGAATGCTTTAACGTAGAGGCTAAAACAGAGAAAGACCAGCTCTTGATGTTGGATGGCTCTTTCGAATAGCATACGTAGTGTTAACATGGCGTTTATGGTTCCTCTCTCTGGCATGTAGCCAAATTGTTCATCTGAGATCTCTGGAGGTAATTTCCTCCGGATTGCTTCTATGGTGACAGTAAGAATAAGCTTCATGCTGTGGCTTCATGCTGATGATTCAACGATCTTTCCATTCCACAGTGCAGGGTTTCTTTGGTGATATGATAAAAACCAATTGTATTCTCCAGTGTTGTATATATGGTCGAACGTCTTGTACACTATTTCTACTCCTTCATCTCCCATTCTTCAAGCATTTCTACTGAGACATCAAAGCATACATAGAAGCCGAGTGGCTCATCACAGCCAGAGATTATTCCAGTCTCTGTAGTGTGAAGCAACTAGGTTTTCAACTCCTCCTGGATGGGATGCTTGTCCATCATGAGTTGCCTGTTTTTTACTGATGCCCATTTATACTGCCGGGTGAACAGAGGCACACTTCTGGTTAAAACCTTGCCAGGGGTCTTAGCACGGTGAGGGTTAAACAGGGATTCAAACCCACAACCTCTCAATCATGAGCCCTAATGCTATACAAATAAAACTGGAATTTAATTGATCTTTCTTTTTTTAAATAACTCTCTTATTCATCTTATCAACAGCTTATCCACTGAGGGTCGTGGGGAAGTTGGAACCAATCCCAGATGAATTTGCGCGAGAGGTGAGGTACAGCCTAAACAGGATGCCAGTGTATTGTGGATGTGTGACTCAGGGTTCACTCATAAAGTCATTTATTTAAAAATGAGCTCAGTTTCATAGATGACCACTAGAGGGCAGAGGCTGAGGGAGGTGAACCCTCCATCTCTGATTAAAGGGGGGTAACTTCCTGTTTTTTATTAAAAAGGTACCGACATAAAAAAGTACTAAATGTTTGACTCTATATCAGTATTTTGAGAAAGCTGATTTTTATAAAAAATGGTAATTCTTTGAATATTTATAGCAGCACTGATGTTTTCATCACAGTACAGCCACTTCATTCAGTTTCCATCTTAAAAATGCAAGTAAGTGTGCAGTATATGTTTAACAGATACAGGACCTACAGATCTACAAACGTAATAGTGTGATATCAGTTTATACTTTTGGAGCCTACGCGTGCACTGTTGCAGGGTCATCGTTTAATAATACCATTTTTAAATGGTCATACACCAGTTTATCAACTTCAGAGAAAAGTCCCTCAGAGCAGTTCACTCTACAGACCCAGTGAAATTACTACCCTGTTATATTTAGCAATGAGAAGTTTTTCCTCAGAAAAGTGAACACTTACAGCTGGTTGAGCATCCTCTGCATCTCTTCATTCACTGGATTGGTCAATGAGCCACACAGCTCCGCCTCTTTATTCTTGCCCTCCTCACTCTCAGAAATGCTGCCATTGTCCTCACCATCGTTGGGCTTATTGGTCTGTGAGGCTTGTTTGCAGTGACAGCGGGTCAGCGTTGAAGGCGGTGTAGCCACCTGCTAATGTGAGAGAGGGATTATAATGTGACCTGATAACCATGGCAACACAAAATAAAAAAAACAATTTACAGAGAAATTCCAGTCCTGGTAAAACTCCATTCAGAGAGAGGAGAGAGGTTAAGCATGTTCAGACCATCTATTTTCTAAGCCGCTTAATCTTAATTAGGGTCGCGGGGAGGCTGGCGCCCATCTCAGTCGACTCTGCGCGAGGAAGGGGTACACCCTGTACAGCTCGCCAGACCATCGCAGCCTGGTAAAACTATCCTCAGAAGTTAATGCTGATGACACAATAACTAACTTTACTACTGAAGCAAACATCATAAGGCAACAATATCTATCCTGCCCACTGAGGTTTGCTCCAATCACCACTCCTTCATCCTTGGGAACGCTCACAACCACTCCATCTAACTCCCTCCAGAATTCATCCCTCTCCTCCCTCTCACAGCCTACTTGTGGGTATTATGCACTGATGGTATTCAGCATCACTCACTTAATTACGAGCTTGACACTCATCACTCTGTCTCTTTCTCTTAACTTCCAACACACTCCTGATGATTTCTTCCTTCAGGTTGCCCCTTCACCATTTCTCTTCCTGTTCACACCAGGGTAGAACAACAAGAATACACCTGTAACATTCCCGGCCGTACTCCCTTTCCACCTGGTTTACCTTTTCCGTTCCATCATTTCAGCCAGCTCCCTACACTGATCTGAACATGCTTAACCCATCTTCTCTCTCTCTCTGTCTCTGGATGTGTCTTCCTCCTGCTGGTCAACAGTACCAGGTCACGGTCATGGTTAATCTGAGCCTTGACCGTATGGATATGAGCATTCTGTTTTGAGTCAACAATTTAAATACATATAAAACAATAGATAAATAAATAAATAAATACAGAAATAAGAAACCATAAAACCAAAATAGATGGGATAGGAGGTCCCAAAGGCCACGGAGAATAAATGAGTTTAAAGAGAAGATTTAAAAATGGATAAAGAGGCGGCCTGTCTCAGATAAAGGGGCAAGTCATTCCACAATCTTGGAGCTGCAACAGCGAAAGGTCGGTCCCCTCTGTGCTTACGCTTAGTTTTCGGCACACTCATGAGCAGTGGATCAGCCGACCTGAGTGTGCGGGTGGGTCTATATGGCTGAAGCAGCTCTGAGAGATAGGAAGGAGCAAGGCCATTTAAAGATTTAAAAGTAAATAAAAGAATTTTAAAATGAATCCTAAAATGAGATAGCCTAAAATGGGATAAATATGCTCGTACGTTTTGTGCCTGTTAGTAAACGTGTGGCAGCATTTTGCACCATCTGCAGACAAGCAATTGATGACCCACTCATCCCAGATTAAGTGCATTACGGTAATCCATCTGAGTGTTAACAAAGGCATGGATTACGGTCTCAAAATGCAGCCTAGAGAGAATTGGCTTTGTTTTGGTCAATTGCCTCAGATGAAAAAACTACACTAACGACTGCCCTGATCTGGCTGTCCATCTTAAGGTCTGTATCCACCTTTACTTTTACAGGTTTGTGACAGTTGGCTTTATATATTAGGCAAAAGCACCCAGATCTACAGGGAGGTCCCAGTGGTACCACCAAAAACCATCACTTCTGTCTTTTTTTCATTAAAATTTAAAAAGTTCAAATTCATCCAGGCCATTATGTCATCAAGACACATAACCAGCAATCTGACTGAAAAAGCATTATTCTTTTTAAGAGGGACATAGATTTGGGTGTCATCCGCATTACAATGGAACGCAATATCATGCTTCCTAAGTATAGAGCCCAGTGGGAGTAGGTAAAGAGAGAAGAGAAGGGGGCCTAAAACTGAGCCCTGCGGGACCCCACACCAAAGAGGGGCAGAGGAGGATACAGAGTCACCAAATCTACTACAGAAAGTTCGGTCTGACATGAATGCCTTAAACCACTCTAGTGCTGTCCCTCTAATACCCAGCCACTGTTCCAAACAAGAAATTAAAATATCATGATCCAATGTGTCAAAGGCTGCAGTCAAATCTAAAAGCATTGGAATGGCACAGTCACCAGAAACAGTTGTTAAAAAGATATAATTAAAAACCCTCAAAAGGGCAGTTTCAGTACTGTGTAAAGTTTTAAAACTGGATTGGAAAACTCATAAAATGATTTTCTTCCAGAAAGGCCAATAAATAATTGTAAACAATTTTTTTTGGACAGAAAATGTAGGTTGGAAATAGGCCTGTAATTTGCTAAAACTGCAGGATCTAGAGCAGGTTTTTTTTTTAACAAAGGGGTCAGACTGCATGTTTAAAATTTCCAGGAACACACCTGTGAATAGACTACTATTGATAACAGTAAGGACGGCAGGCCCAACAGTGGGGAAAACCTCTTTAAAAAGACGACGGGGGACAGTATCATTTGGAGAACCAAAAGGCTTCAGATGACCAACAATCTCCTGTAAAGACAACAGAGCCACAAGCTCAAAACTGTCAAAGATAGCAGAGCAGGCGACAGTGACTGAGGGGTCATAGGCTGGAGATGAGATCTGAGCTCTCGTGGAAGTGACCATATCAATAAAATCTGAAGTAAGTTCTCACAAACAGCAGGGGAAGGTTCAATACAAACAGTCTGTGGGACATTGATTTTAAGAATGACACACAGGCTTTAGGTCTGGCAGGAGTTGATTTTTGAGATTAGTGTCTTGTTCAGTAGGTATGACTTGAAGTCATATAAGGCTGCCACGTCATTGAGCTATGCTAATTATGTATCAATGGATAGTGATAAAAATAAACAAAATTATTATTAATAATGAAACTGAAATACAACAAACAGAAGCTCAATCACCACTGCTCAGACTTGCACAGAATAAACACACACAACGCAGGTAGGCAGACAAACGGTTGTGAAGCAAAACAACACCAAACATTAACGGCAACACGGCACACGAACTCGTTAAACAGATCATTAATAATAAACCCAGGAGTGCCAATATATTTGAACCCACTTTATGTTGTACAAAAAATATATATACTTTTTTATGTTCAGGTTACTACAGGGATGTAGGAATAATCAGATCTCATTACAATCTATGAAAACATATCAGTAAGAGTTTCAAGTGCGTCACAGAGAGGCAGAGACATGTTTATACAATATGGGGCAGTGGCGGCCTGGTGGTAGGGTGCTGGCTTACTGATTCGAAGGTCGGGGGTTCAAGCACCACTATCACCAGGTTGTCCCTGCTGTCCCCCCAGTGCAGCTAACTGAGATATTAAAGGCCAGCCATGTATCTCACTGTCTGTGGTGAGAGGCATGTAAAAGATCCATTGCTGTCATTCGTAAAGAGTAGACCATTGAGTTGCCGTCAGCTTGTTTCTGCCCTGCAATGGCCAGGCGAGCTGTCCAGGGTGTACTCTGCCCTTGCCCTGATGGATAAGATGGGCGCCAGCCTCCCCGCGACCCTAATTAGGATTAAGCGGTTCAGAAAATGAATGAATGTTTATACAATATATTATTACTTTGAAGTATGAAGAGGCGGTACAGTGGTGTAGTGAGAAGGTCCTGGGTTCAAGTCCCGGGCTCGGCGAGGGCGTTTCTGTGTGGAGTTTGAATGTTCTCCATGTTCTTGTGTGGGTTTCAGGGTAATTTGGTTTCCTCCCACAGTCCAAAGACATGCACAGTAGGCTAACTGGCCATTCCAAATTGCCCCAAGGTGTAAGTGTGAATGGTTGTGTGTATGTTGGCCCTGTGATGGTCTGGCGAGCTGTACAGAATTTAACCCAGCTTCGCCCAGTGTTGGCTGAGATAGACTCCAGCGACCCTAATAGGATTAAGCAGTTTGGCAGATGAGAGAGTGAGTGAGTGAGTATGAAGACTACGATCCAGAGTGGAAGAACATCGTGTATATAGAATGATCTTTTCCAAATCATTATTTTATTCTTTTTCTAATCAGAGCAGGTAAATGTGATATCTGACTAATTCAGTACCATTTTCTAATCATCCATGGGGTAAAATAAGACTAGAACCTTCATCATGGATTGAAGCCAACTTTTCTCATCTTTCTGGAATATTAAACCTCGGTCTCACATAGCCAGAATTACTTTACGGTAGACAATGTTTGGTCAACCAGCATTATCCTGTATTCCATCAGAATACTTGAGAGATGGAGATCCACCATGAGAACCAGGGAGGGCATGGCCTCCATTCCTGGAAAGTTTGGTCATGTTGAGATTTGCCATGGGAGAAGCGCCAGATCAATTTAATCTCATTGTTTTTTAACTGGCTAATGTGTCTTGATTGACATATTCTCTCCACCCCTATTTGTAATAGACCAACTCAAAAGTTCGTTGGAATGTCCACGGTACTCCCAGCCGCGGTTCTCACATACTATGTGAGACATTAGCGTAACAAGCACAAAAAAATTACAGTAAATTTAATTAGATTCCTATTTTTTTTTACTATAAACAATAATGACTTGATTTTGAAAAGACTGAATTGTATCAATGAGTTAATAAGTAGAAGGTCGGGGGTTCAAACCCCAGTACCAACAGTCTGCCCCTGGTGGGCCCCTGAGTAAGGCTTTTAACACTCAACTGTTCAGTTGTATAAAATAGATAAAAATGTAAGTCGCTCTGTATAAGAGGATCTATGAAATTCCATAAATGTGAGTGATGTAGTTGAGGAACTGTAGAAGTGCAGAAGGTGAGTAATGTTCTACAAATTGTTATTGAATCGTGTATGGTGTGAATGAAAAATGTTCTGTTGTTTTGCAGTGTTTCGCAGCATAGGGGTGGGGTTTATATTAAACAAATTAAAGAGACAACAACAACAACAACAACAAAATATCCAGTATATACCATACCCACTTTCGTTTTAAATATGAATACAGATAAAGGTAATTGGAGCCCAAAACAGACAGAAATAATTTAAAGATTTATTCATTCATTCATTCATTTATTCACTGCCTGTATAAAAAAATCTAACAGCTCCTGATAGATGTCCGAGGCTGCTGTTATAAGAGTACTGCGGCTCCTTTAAGGGGTAGAACAGCTTCTGATAGTGTGTGCATTAGCATCAACTTCAGCATTGAAGGAAATAAATAAATAAATAAATAACTCTCCCCTGAGTTTCCCGACTACAGTCTGGAGTGAAAGCAGGAGAGGTTAACACTGAGATTTCCGCCTTAAAATGTATTTATTCAGAGAAAAACAAATCCCTCATCAAGATATACTTTTTAAAATATTATATTAATATTATAATATATTAATACTTTCATTAATACTTTTTCATTATTATAAAATATTAAAATTGATATTTGATTTTTGCCATTCTGTGAAATTCATTTAGAGATTGGTTTTGATTTTTTTTAATCTTGTGCTCTGTACCTGGAAGATCTGAGTCATGTCCTCACAGTTCCGTTGCTGTGCTACATCACACAGGCGGGCAGTGATGTCAATCCGTCGGCATATGTCCATATCAACCTTCATGGCCTTCTCCTGGATCTTACTGTCCAACTCTGAGAGGTTCTGATGGGAAGTAGAGTAATCACAGTTAAAAAATAATATTTAAGTTAAGATTAAACTGTAAATGATACTAGTTGAATTTGTTTATTAATACGATCATGAACTCACATTGCTCATGAGACCCTTGAAGACAATGAGCTCAGCCTTTAGCTGCTTTACTCGGAGAGCGAGTTTATCCTGACACATCTCACTCATGTACAGGTCCTACACAGTATGAACATATTCCAGTCATGAAAGATAAAACGTTATTTTATTTACATGCAGAACATTTTCATTGTCGTTTTTTTTTTTTTTTTAAATATAGAATTAATTTTTTTGGTGACAAGATGGTGGCGCAGGTTGACACAGCGATCTGGCGCTCTTCGTGTTTCAGCAGCTATGCCTTTTATTTTCTTTATTTTGTGCACTCATTTTTTTTCCAACACTCCATTAACAAACAGCTAGCGGCGCAGCCGGACTGTGTTATAATCGCAGCAGGAGACTTTAGTCACGCAAACCTGAAGTCTGTCCTTCCTAGATTCTACAAAAATGTGAGTTTTCCGACAAGGGGGAAAAACACACTGGACCAGGTCTACACCAACATTCCAGATGCTTATAAAGCCACCCCCCCTGCCACATCTTGTACTCTCAGATCATCTCTCTCTGTCCCTGATTCCTGCTTAAATACCTAAAATCTGTAGCCAAAGACCAGCAGTTAAAACTGTGGACTGAGGAAGCCACCGCAGCTCTACAGGATTGCTTTGACTCTGCAGACTGGGGAATAGTCACAGAGGATACAGACCTGCAGGGTCAGACATCAGCTGTGCTCTCCTACATAAACTACTGCACTGAGAATGTGACCACAACAAGGACTGTTAGTATTCCTGAACCAGAAACTGTGGTTCAACAGTGAGGTCAGGAGACCAGCAGGCTTACAAAGAGGCACGCTGGGCCCTGCGAGGAGGCATCAAAAAAGCCAAGCACAAATATAAACAACTCATCGAGGATCACACTTAGACGATAACAACACCAGGAATATGTGGAAGGGGATCAAGACACTCACTGGCTACAAGGAAACACACACATCAGCGAACTCCTTGGACAGCACCCTACCGGACACCCTGAACCAGTTCTTTGCTCGCTTCGACCAACACAACAGAGAGGCACGCACCTACCCTGCTCTTCCAGAGAGGGGTAATGACCCCATCCAGCTGCAGCAGCACCAGATCAGAGCCACCCTCCGCAGAGTCAACGGGAGGAAAGCTACTGGTCCAGATGGAGTAACAGGAGGGGTACTTAAAACATGCACAGATCAACTAGCAGGGGTTATTACCACCATCTTTAACCTCTCGCTACTGCAATGTATGGTTCCCATCTGCCTCAAGATTTCTGTGCCGAAGAAGAGCACAGTGAGCTGCCTGAATGGCTATCGCCCAGTTGCCCTAACCCCCATCATCACCAAATGTTTCGAGAGACTTGTCTTGTCTCACATTAAGGCTGCCA
>JBCNYH010000011.1:2811061-2822325 GCA_039654325.1 Tandanus tandanus
GGGAGGGGTTTGGGGGGGGTTTAAATTAAGTCAAAAAAGGACTAAACTTTTGAAATTTCGAAAGAAGGGAATTTCTTTTTTTGGGGAAATGGATTCACGGGTTTTTTTTTTTTTTTTTTTTTTTTTTTTTTTTTTTTTTTATAAACAGATGTTACAATTTCTGGTTTATATTTCAAACTGCCTCTCATTAAACAGGTAAACAGAAACCCGGCCAGGATCAGCGCCCCATCCAGCGCTGCTTCATAAAATATTTACGCACAAGTAGCTTATGGATGTGTTTAAAACCATACGTAGGTAGCCTTCAAACAAAATGTTAGCAAATTCACCACAGAAGCTGAGTCTTAAACAGAGGTTGTGATCTACGGAAATCAGCACCTTAACCTCCGGGACTGTCCATGTGTGAATAACACCAATGTAACAGTTTAGTTTTTTCATACCCTTTATGCAAACGCCTGTTACTTTACATGATCAAGAGCACCAGGATCCAGTTAAAGAGAATATAAAAGTTGCTATTAGAGGTCAAATACATGTTCGCAGCTTGTGATACAGCGAGATTAGTACACAAAAGGAACCGACAGTTACATCGGAGTTACGTGAACGCCAAGTCACAATGTTAAACCACTTAGTCCAGCACTTACTTCATCACCATTTTTGTGTTAATGCTATCCATTAGTCTGGAAAGTTCCGTACATTGAATAGTGAACTGTTATGAGCACCAGAGGAAATCTCCTTTACAGCAGCTAGTTGTGGAACCTGAAATGTGAACGTGAAAGTCACTGGTTTATGTGCATCGTGTGCAAGTATCAAACTGTACGAAGCTCAGCATATCCCCGAATACATCTGCCTAACCCCCCCCCCCCCCCAAAAAAGTACCCATGTGGGGAGCGGTAGCTAAGCTAGCTAAAGTTGGACGTACATATCTGACGTGTTTGTCTAACTATACAAAGATTTTTTTCTTTCTTTTTTTTTTTTTAAAAGCAACCACACGGTACAACACAACAACCATTCAAAACAAACAAAAGTAAACATGTATATAAAAAGCAAATAAAAAAAAAATACAAGTAACCATCATTACTGAAACCATAAATTAAGCTACAGTTATAACTACAGCTCCTTCGTTCCTCCGTCATCCCGACTTTCTGTTGCACAGAGAGAAGAAAGAGCGGATAAAAGGGAGGAAGAGGAGTACAAGCACCAGATTAAGCAGAGCAGGAATCTATATTAGTGTCTAGTCTGGGGTGGTGGGGGTTGTGTGGTGTCGTGGGGAAGTGTTTTGGGGAATGGGGATGGGAAGGGGTATGAGGCGCTTTGCACGCCTCCTTTTCTTTCTACCACATTGTCTGCCATGCTCCATCTATCTCACATTGTTTTTTTTCTTCAAAGGATGTTCACTTTTTCTTCCGCTCCTGTGAACATCTTGGGCAGTACCTATATGGATAAAAAAAACAAACATACAATTTAAAATAAAATGATAATTTCAAGCTTCTCAGACTATAAATATTCAGAGGTTCGGTTTCTAATCACATGACCACTCACCATTTTCCCCTGGGCTTGGTGGTCAAGCCCACACAGGCAAAGTGAAACCACTCAATGGAGCACTGTAGACACACACAAAGTCACATTGTAAATCGCCACGCCCAGGCTAAACAGTCAATAACTAGAGGGTCACCCACCAGGCACAAATGGAGGATGGTGCCTTGATTAACCTGAAAAGGGCAGTGGTGGCTTAGTGATCAAAGTGATGTGTTACTGATCCGAAGGTCAGCGGTTCTATCCCCACTACCACCACTGTTGGGCCTCTGAGCGAGGCCCTTAACCCTCAATTGCTCAGTTGTATAAAAATGATAATTGTAAGTCGCTCTGGAGAAGAGCGTCTGCCAAATGCTATAAATGTAAAATGTAATGAAAAGTCTGTAGGTTATTATAACTTAGCAGAGTTATAATGAAATGTCTCCCTCTAGTGGGTGTCTAATGAACATTTGCACTTATTGACCAAATGGATTTTCCCCCCACGATCTCTTGTATGGATCTCTTCCAAAATGTAATGGTTTATTGCTTGTACCACACTCTAAAGCAAAATTTCATCAACATCCATGGATAACTCTGAGTTATATTGCATACAAACAGACAAACCAATAAACAAACTACAGGGTAAGTGTAAGGCACCTCCGCCAGGCACAAATAGATCATTATAATTTAGCATAGTTAACTCCCTCTAGTGGGCATCTGATAAATATTCACACATTATTTGCACTTACTAACTTTAATTTTTTTAATTTATTTTTTTAAACTTGATTCCATACACGGATCACCTCCGAAATTATACTGTTTATTACTTGTACCACATCCTACTGTAGAAATTTTTTCCATCCATAACTTTTTAAAGAATAAACAAAACAGAGATGAAAACATTCCCATATTTTAAACAGATGCTGTTTCGGGGGTTTTATATTTATAAATTAAGGATAATGTAATTAATGTGCTTCTAAGTGTGTTTAATACTTGTGTGAATATTAACTGATCCCACCCCCACCCAGTTACGAGATTCATAATATTTCATAGCACTTATATCTTAAAACTCGCACAAATAAATAAGAACAAAACGTCCGCATGGTGTGTGTGTGTGTGTGTGTGTGTGTGTGTGTAAAAATAAATAAATAAATACTGTTTAATGTAAAGCTACTAGTGGATGGTTACATTTCCCCCCTTTGTCATGTACAAAGTAATAGCTGTTCTTGAGTCTGTTAGTTTTTGTTTTTAGTGTCCTGTACCTTTTACCGGAGGGGAGAGTGGAGAAAAGGGGGCGTCCAGGGTGTGTGGGGTCCCTGATAATTCCACTGGCTCTCCTCTGAAGTCTGCCAGTGTAAATGTCACTGGGGGGGTAATGTAGTTCCAATTACCCGCTCTGCCATCCTCACCACCTGCTGCAGGGCCTTCCTGTCCTCTGCAGTACAGCTGCTGAAACACACTGTACAGCAGTACGTCAGGGGGCTCTTCGATGGTGGAGGGGTAAAAGTTTGTCAGTAGGGGTTGGGGTAGATGGGCTTGTCGGAGCTTTCTGAGGAAGTACATCGTTTGTTGTGCCTTCCCCACCTGGTTTTGTGGGGCTGGTGGCGTAGTGGTTAGGGTGCTGGGCTCGAATCCCCGTTGGACCCTCACCGTGCTAAGATCTTTGGACAAGGTCTTAACCACAAGTGTGCCTCCGTCCACCCAGCAGTATAGATGGGTACCAGTAAAAATACTGGGAAGGTAACCTGCGATGGACTAGTGTCCCATCCAGAAGGAGTTGAACTCCTAGTCGCTTCACGCTACAGAAACCGGGGATAAGCACCGGCCTGATGAGCCACTGGGCTCGGGTGTAACAGCCCATCAAACTTACCTTACTTATCTTAAAAAGCGGAGCTGAAGTCTGCGAACAGCATCCTCACATAGGAGTTACTGCTGTCCAAGTGTGTGAGGGCTGTGTGGAGGGCTGTGTTGATGGCATCCTCTGGTGACTTGTTTGCTCTGTGTGCAAACTGATGTGGATCAAGATCAGCAGGGATGGCAGCCTTAATGTGAGACAAGACAAGTCTCTCGAAACATTTGGTGATTATGGGGGTTAGGGCAACTGGGCAATACTTCAGGCAGCTCACTGTGCTCTTCTTCGGCACTGGAATGATGGTGGCTGTCTTGAGGCAGGTGGGAACCATACACTGCAGTAGCGAGAGGTTAAAGATGGTGGTAAAAGCCCCTGCTGGTTGAGCGGCGCATGTTTTAAGTACCCCTCCTGTTACTCCATCTGGACCAGTAGCTTTCCTCGCGTTGTTGAAAGGCGGCTCTGATCTGGTGCTGCTGCAGCTGGATGGGGTCGTCGCCCCTCTCTGGAAGAGCAGGGCAGGTGCGTGCCTCTCTGTTGTGTTGGTCAAAGCGAGCAAAGAACTGGTTCAGGGTGTCCGGTAGGGTGCTGTCCAAGGAGTTCGCTGATGTGTGCGTGTCCTTGTAGCCAGTGAGTGTCTTGATCCCCTTCCACATATTCCTGGTGTTGTTATCGTCAAAGTGCTCCTCAATGAGTAGTTTATATTTGTGCTTGGCTTTTTTGATGCCTCCTCGCAGGGCCCGGCGTGCCTCTTTGTAAGCTTGAAGGCATCATCATATGCTCTAAGCAGGGTTGAAACACGGTTTCTGGTTCGGGAACACTTTAACAGTCTTTGTTGTGGTCACTATGAACAGTGTATTTGTACCAAACATTGACGGAGTTGGTTTTAGTGGTTGATGTTGATATGTAGAGTAACACTGATCTCGCTGCTGCTGGTTTTTAAATCTGATAAAGTTAATGATAGACTGATGTTTATGTGCTGGACTGATGTGATTATGAGTAAATCAAGCAAACTCATAATAAATATTTGAGGCCAATAAATATTTATTAACGTAAACGTTGACGGTTTATTAAAATTTTTTACAAGAATTCAAATCTTAGTCAAAATAAATTAAATAAACATGAAGTTTGATTTTAAACTCTTAAGTGTCATAAAATATCCAGAATCCAGTAAAATTTGCTATTTCCAATTATAAGATTAAAATAAACCAAATATAAGCTTAAAGTGTACCTGTGGAGAATTAGCGTTACTGGTGCTTTTAAACGACCTTGTGTAACATCAGAGGTTCCTTCTGGCAACATCAGTGCATATCCGTTTTCAAAGTGCGCGCGAGTGTTACGACTCTAGGCGTGCTCAGAGACATGCTGCCTTTCTGATTGGCTGTTCCAGCCTGGTAGTGACGTGAACTCGTTGGATTGGCTGGGCTGCTTTACTGACCCCGTGCATCATAACACATTATGGTCCAGTGCTGAGCTGCACAAACAACGAGCTCAGAAATCACGGAAAACATTTCTCTCTGTTCCTAAACCAACTGACGACTGGAAAGCCGAGTCGGCAAAACGTTGGCTGCATAAACCATTTTGGATTCTCTAGCAGCGTTCTCATCCCAAAACTCCTCCCTCTCTGATTCAAATAGGTAACCATTTACACTAATTTCATCCAAATTGTTACCATAGTTGCTTCTTCAACTTGTTTTTTATCACCTAAAATGTCGCTCGCTGAATAGAACTTGTTTCCTTGCGCTGGACAACCCCGCCCAACGAGTTCACGTCACTTCCGGGAAAAAACATAGGTTCAGCGCCCGCTAGTAATCCACAGGATAAAATCACCAGTTTTGTGCTTTTTAGGGTTATTTATGTTAAAATAAGCGTCTGTATCGCGTAAACGTCTTACATACACACAGTACTGTAAGGATGAACCATACCGCTACTCTTTAAGGTTGCTTCTAAACACATTACCTTTAAACAGGGTCATTCGTAACCTTCGACCTTTTGGGGTTTTTTTGTTCTTATTTTAATAAACACAAAAAAACCCTTTAACTCACATCAGTGTTGTCACAGCCGATCATTTCTCCATAGGAGACCTGGTGGCACAGACAGTACGTCGGCTCGTTCGGGTCCACGGGCATGTCCAACACATCTGAGGGGTGAACGTTACCGAAATTCACAGCTGGAGAAGGGAACTCAGTCCTGCACCACAATAAAAACAAATATATAAGAACTAGGTCCGTTTTTAACAAGGATTATTTATAATAATGCAACAGGAAGTGATGTAGGGTTAGAAACAAAGCTTCATCATCGCACGTCTGCATTAGCTTGACTTTCTTCTGGCTGCTTTTAGGACTGCTGTCATCATCGGAGTTTTTGGCCTTTGACCTTGTGCGAGACACCTTTTTCTCCTTCGGTCCACGAAGGTCACCTTCAAACAAGCAATTATTCATCATCATCATCAATAAACGCCTGCTTGCATTAACGATGACACCTGACAGACGTAAACAGGCCAGAGCTACACGCGTAACAGTTAGCGCTTACTCTTGTTTCCCTTACTGGAGGTAGAATCGTAGTCTGTGCTTTCAATTTGCTTTTCTTTCAGATCCGCCTCAAACCGGGCCAAGTCTGTGTCCAGCCTCCGGATGTGTTTATCCACCTTAGGAAAAGAAAAGAAGGTTAACCGGTGACTCAGACCTGTGATGAGGTACGGCAACAAAGCAACTTTAATGATTAAACAGATTTAACCTTTAACTGTAAAATACATCTACAACTATATAAAGAATATAAAGAATTACCTTCAGCAGAAACATCACCAAAATATTTTACAGAACATCTGGCATGAGGTAAACAGTGGGCGGCGAGAACAGGTATCAGCCAATCACGATCAGTTATATCACGAGTTATAACAGAATTTGACGGTTCATTAGCGTCGTGTTTTAAATTTGGTGAATACTGGTTTGACCCGTTAACGAAACACTCCACCGTGTTTTGGATTTGGCAGCAATGACTCGGGAGTACGAGCACACACACAGCGGTGAAACGTTCAGATTTATTCAACTGGCCGTTACAAAATTATGAAAATACCCTTGTGTGCCCTGACTGGCGGTGGCCCTAATGTGCAACTTATCCACCCAATCAAAAAATTAAGAAAACAGTGCTTTTGTTTCTCAGCCAATTAAAAATAATACAGAACACAGCGGCACTTTTTCTATCCTTTGAATGGGTGGGCAGGTGAAAGACTACCTCCAAAATCATCAGTCTACTCTTTCGTCTAGGAAAGTCTCTCACGCGCTTCAGTCACTAGAAGACCTCGCCACGGTTTATGGTGCACCATTTTGAGCTAGGGTGTTTTAGCATGGCACAGCGCCATGCCTTTCACATGATCGCCATGCCTTTTTTCATGCGCCATGCCCTTTTTACACAACCGCCATGCAGCTATGTTGTTATTTACATCCTATTTTTCTGCAAGCGCAAGCTGCAATGACTATCTTTAATTCCAAACTGGATCTATTTATTAATAAAACTTAGAACTCAGGTTTAACATGAGATTTAAAGCTACGACATTATTACAGAAGCTCCATAAACTCCAACACACCATCTCGTACGTCTGCATGGCCAGCTGGACCTTATCGTCTCCGAACTCCTTACACTTCCCATAGGACTGCTGGATCTGCCTCAGCAGGGACAGTTTCTGCTCGGAGGACAGGGTGCGGGCGTTCGCCGTGTAATCCCGAGCGAGGGAATCGATCTGTCCCTTCAGATCTACAACAACAAAACATGAATAATAATCCTGTAAATAAAATTTAAGAAAGATTGTTTTATTGGGGTTAAATGTGACGACCACGCTTTACCCTCAGTGCGCTGGTCCAGGTCTCGCATGAGCTGAAAATTCCTCTGTAGTTCAAAGGGAAGGTTCTCTATACCTAAAGACAGAAAGAGAATCCAGACTGAAATCACACGTGCTCGTTGGACGGTATGAGAGAGAGAGAGAGAGAGAGAGAGAGAGAGAGAGCACGGCATTCTTAACACTTCAGCTTTTCCTGCAAATAAAAACATTCAACCGTTTACTGTAAAAAAAGATTTGAATAAACAGATCTGAGGGAAAGAGATGACGAGACTTCTGATAATCTGATTTTCAGCCATGTGACCGCGCGAGCACGACTGCCTTCTGCACATAGTCAGTACGCCATCGTGTAATCATGACTTCTGGAGACTATTCCACCATTCGACAAAGATGACAAGCTCCCATCACCATGACAAAGAACCAAAGAGAGAAACCGATTTACCGATTTGTGCTAGTCTTATGGTACGCTAGCTTTGCTTAGTTTTACCGAAGTTTGACCCTGCACCACATTAGGAGTCCAGTCCCTAGCAGGGGCCCAAGTCCTAGCATTCCACAGCCCAAACTGCTGGGCTTATGGAAGAATTATTTCCTGGATGGGTAAAGATCAGCACAGGGACTGAAGAGAGAACAACTTACACAGACTGGCCTACAGGGGGCGAAAAAGAAAATGTGACAAAGACATGCCGACCAATAAGCCACCGTGCCAAGAGTTCAGTTATATAAATAAAACAATCTGAGAATAAAATAACAAAAATACTCATCTTTAAAGACAAGATCATGAAAGGATAAGAAACAACATCAGGCAAATAAAATATCCCTTAATTCCAACAGTGATGTAAATAATCAGTATAAAATAAATAAATAAGTTAGTTCACATGACATCATGGCAAGGGTTGAATATTGTCCTAAAAGTCCCACAGGAGCAGAGACGAAGTACTAAACTATCTGACTTTCAAACAGAACCTCATGGAGAACGTGGAACTCACTGTTTAACATTCTCTCCTTAATAATCTATTCCGGGGAGCTCAGGTTGGTCCTAACGATCCCTCCAGCCTTCCATCTCCTCCTTTATTCAACCACACTGACGACACGGCAGCGCTCACCACTACTGAGTACCACACTAATCCATTTTACTGTCTGGATGTACCGTGAGTTACATCTCCGTCACACTGACCTTGGATTTACTAATGAACAAAAAACACTCACCAGCACCAGGATCAGCACCCATTTAAACTTTCCATGTTACCATTTATGATCTATGGATCGACTTATAATCTAAAGGAGCGCAACAGAAATAAAAGACTTTACTTCTCTTTATTGCATTTTAATCCTGCATCTGAACATTACAGTGTTCGCATATGTGTGTGTGTGTGTGTGTGTGTGTGTGTGTGTGTGTGTGTGTGTATTTATGCCTGTATATGCATGTGTGTGTTTATTATTCACAAGTATTTGGGTTGTCATTTTTATTATTACTTTAAAAAGAAGCTCAATCCATCATCTGTGGTCCAGGAAGGTCACTGATGGCTCCAAAACAAAAATCATGGTTCACTACTTGGTGCAAAGGCTTCTGGGAAGGATAAGATGGCCCCTTTAAGGAAGGGGTGGTGATATCACTCAAGTGAAAACCCACCAGGTAAATCACTCCATGCACAGTACAGCATATATTCAATGGGAAACCCATTTTTAAACAGCTGTCATATTTTGACAAGCGTGATAACACAAATAATCCTTTACAGTTCAAGCCATGTGAAGTATTTAAGAAAAACAATAACACAAAGCAGAGAATACTCTGCCCAGCTAGGCTGATTAGCATGTTTGCTAACACTCTGAATAGCGTTTTCATCCAGCCAAATTACCACAACTTGATGTGGAAAAGAGAACCGCGGTGTTTATTGTAATCTTATAGTTCTATAATACCGCACTGTAGCGAGTGTATTAAACAGTTCTCTGTAAAACACCCTGCATTCAAATCAAGACAATAGGCTTACTGTCCAAATAGTGCTCCAGATACATTCCAGCCGCCATCTTGGAAAACACTGACAAAAGTTGTTCCGGTCTCCGTGCTTCGTATCTTGGTTAACAAATCCGTAATGTGTAAAAAACGACTTATATCAGGTTTATGAATCGTGATATTTACAAATGGACCAACGGTTATCCCAGGACGCCTGAGATAAACCTGATTATTTTAGCCGGATTGAGTTGTTGGAGATAACTGCGTTCTGCTGAATGGCCTGGAAAGGGCAGATCAATCGAGAGTCGAAACAACCATCAACCAATCAACGATCAGATGAAACAAATATAACGGAAGCCCAGAGAGACCAAAAAGGTGTTGTCTTTTTTTCTTTTCTTTTGCACGACAAGAGTCATCTTGATGAGTTAATGTGTAGCTAAATATAAAAACTCATCTAAAAAATGAAGAGAATGCTTTTCATTATTATTCCCTAAAGTATCAAACAGTGAATAGAATGAAGTACATTTAGATTTACGTATCTTGTATGTTTTCTTGCTTTTCTTTTATTTTCATCTTTTCCCTCTTATGGCTTTATGAATAGCACTAACTCACTCACTCATTTGCTGAACCACGTAATCATATTAGGGTCGTGGGGAGGCTGGAGCTTATCTCAGCCAACACTGGGAGAAGTCAGAGTACACCCTGATCAGCTCGCCAGACCATCACAGGGCCAACACACACACACACACACACACACCCACACACACACACACACACACACACACACACAAAACCACAATCATTTCATTCACACTCACACCTAGGGGCAATTTGGAATCACCAATTAGCCAAATGTGCATGTCTTTGAACTGTGGGTGGAAACTGGAGTACCCGGAGAAAACCTACACAAACACAGAGAAAACATGCAACACAGAAACACACATGAACTCAGGGCCTTCTTGCTGTGAAGCAGACATGCTAACCGCCGTGCCACCCTTTATGAATACCAACACATTTTAAAGACTTTAATGATTTATTTTTATTTATTGTTACTTATGGAAGGTGAAGTGGGGGAAATCGGGGTATCAGGCGCCACTGGGGACGCTGTGTGTTTTGGACCCATGAACTGTGGAAGGCCTGTGGCCTGCGGGTCTGAAATGTCATAATGTCATATAGTTGGTCCTCCATAAATCTTATGCAAATTGCTGGACTTCCCGATCATGTACCGGAATTAATTATTGTTCATTAACAGCATCAACACGAATATGAATATGAATATGAATACAGAAATTGTAATATCTTTGGAACGAATGATCATATTTCCTTAATTTAAAGACATTAGTAATCCTTCCTTCAACTGTCCAGTGAAGTCATCTCTAATGAAACATACAGTATATTTAAATTGTTAAAGATTATACCTATAGAAGAGCAATTGTATGATTTACTGCACTATTCATTATTGAATGATTTATGTGACTATTGTATGAGGAGTTTATTCACTGAAGTGAGTGTAAAATTATTTTATTATTTTACTTTCGGGACATGTTGAGACATGTCGAGATATGAGGTAATTCGGGACCGATCAGAGTCAATAGCTAAAGGATGATAGATCAATCAGAGTGGAATGGGCACTGTTTATAAGCCAATGCGAGCTGGTAGACCAAATTTTTCTCTAGGAACAATTTCTTCTGTGTGATTGATTGCATGCTTTTCTTTTCCTAATGGCTAAATAAATACCAGAAAAGGAATTTGGATCTCTTGCGTCGTGAACTGGACACTTTTTGACAAGAGAAAGGCAATATGGATGCTGTTGGTGTACTATTCAATTCATCCAACGAACCTGATGCGCATAATTGTTTAAGTATATACTAGGGGTGGGCAGTATGGTAAAAATCTCCTCTCATGGTATAAATAATTTATATCATGGTCACAGTATATATCACAATATTCTTTTCCCCTTTTAATTCAATTTATGGCTTAAATGACCATACTGTGCTTTCATCATGTTTGATTATTTTCTTCTTTTGGAACTGATATGTGTAATTTCAATTCAATTCAATTCAATTCAGTTTTATTTGTATAGCGCTTTTTACAATTGACATTGTCACAAAGCAGCTTTA
>JBCNYH010000011.1:2851704-2865021 GCA_039654325.1 Tandanus tandanus
CACACACACACACACACACACACACACACACACACACACACACACACACACACACACACGCACACACACACACACTATTCTGAGGTAAAGATGAATCTGAGTGGGCAGAAAGAGCTTTTTGACGGAACAAGAGAGGTTTTGACGGAACACCCTTGTTTTGTTTGTTTGTTTGTTTTGTTACCTTCTTGCTTCCCCTGTATGTTATACTGTCATATAATTGTTCAATTTTCACATCATTACCTGTCGGTCAGTGGGATGAACCTCTTTTATTCAAGTCACATCCCTTGAATGTACTTCAAACTGCAAAGTTTCAGTCTGCACTCAGATGGACTTGACCTGTCAATCACAGCCATGTCAGGAACGTCACAAACATCAAAATGTCTCTCTCTCCTTTTATACCTTTAAGCACGTGTATGATTCTGTACTGCAGGGAAGCTCTTATACCAGCCAGTCGTAAATGTGATTTCCTGCAGTCTCCTCGTTGCACAGCGCTGCATTATAAACACGCTATTCTTTTTAATATTTATGCCAGTCATCAGTGATACGCTCATCAAAAACACGTGAATCTACACACACAAGCCCTGGAGCCATTTTACCATGTTTGGCACCAGGAGGGTGAAACCCCTTGAAGGGCGATACAGAGGACACATTTTGCCCTGTTGCTCCGAGTTTACATCAAACCAAACATCCTGTTTTACTCCAGTTTTATTCTCGATAACATCCACAATATGAACTAAATCCAAGATTTATTTGTTTATTATGCTTTTGTAAAACATTTGCCTAAATAACTACGTGGCTAAAAGTATGTGCACCCCTGACCAACACTTTCATGTATCCCTGTTAAATGTTCGGATTTATCTACTCATTAGCTGTTATAATAAGCTCCATTCTTCTGAAAAGGCTTTCCACTAGATATTGGGGCGTGACTGTGTGAATTTTTGGGCATGTCTGTGTAGATTTTAGGGTATGACTGTGAAAATCTTGGGGCGTGGCTGTGGTGATTTTGGGGTGTGGCTGTGGTGATTTTGGGGTGTGGCTGTGTGGATTTTAGGGTATGACTGTGAAAATCTTGGGGCGTGGCTGTGGTGATTTTTGGGCGTGGCCGTGGTGATTTTTGGGCGTGGCTGTTGTGATTTTTGGGCGTGACTACTGGGACTTTGGGTAGTTGCTGTAAAAATTTTGCGTGGCCGTGAAGATTTTGCTGTGTAACTATGGATTTTGGCACATGATTGTGAAAATTTTGGGGCGTGGCTGTGGGGATTTTGGGGGTAACTGGGGATTTTGGTCATGGCTGTGAAAAGTTGGGGGCATGGCAAGATTTTGTGACATGGCTGTGGGGATTTAGGGCGTGGCTATGCGGATTTTGGAGCATTGCTGTGGGGATTTAGGGCGTGGCTATGCGGATTTTGGAGCATTGCTGTGGGGATTTGTGTTCATTCAGCTACAGTGATGATCAGACACTGATGTTGTGATATTGAGGTCTGGGGTGCAGTCGGTGCTCCAGTTCATCCCAAAAGTGTTCAGAACTTGGGGTTGAGGTCAGGACTATGTGCATCATCTTAAGTTCTTCTTCTTCACCAAAATTGGTGAACCATGTCTTCATGCAAAGGTGCATTGTTGTGCTTTGGGTCTGTAAATTCCACTGAAGGGAAATTTTTATTCTACAGAGTACAAAGACATTGGGGGTGGAGCTTAATCCAAATATGGCATTAAATAAAGGATTTTTTTCATATAATATTTAAACATATATATATTTTTGAGTGATGTCAAATACCTGGTGTTAGCTATAACTGTGTGCATTGTGGATATTTGTGCTCCACCTGAAATTAACGCATGCATGAGCACAAATGCGAGGTGTGAACGCATGCACTTACCATCCACAAGCACTGATCTAGGGGGAAATTAAATAAGGACACAGTGATGATGCTGCCAAGAGGGAAAAAAATTATGTGTGTGTGTGTGTGTGAGTGTGTGTGTGTGTGTGTGTGTGTGTGTGTGTGTGCTATTTATAACTATTCGAGCAAAGTTGCTGTGCTGTGATTTGAACTTAGAATTTTAAAATGATTTGCATTTCAATGATATTTATGGTTAACATAATTTTTTCATCCATCCATTTTCCATCTTCCAATCCATTTTCCATCCATCCATACTCCACCTGTACTGCTCATCCGTCAGGGTCGCGGAGAAAGTTGAAGCCAATCCCAGCGGACTCTGTGTGAGAGGCGGGGTTACACCATGAGCAGGTCACCAGTCTTTTACTGGACTAACACAGATACAACCATTCACACTCACATTCACATCTGTGGGGGATTTAGAGTAGTCAGTTGACCTAATGTGCATATTTTTGGATTGTGGGAGGAAACCAGAGCACCCTGAAGAAACCCATGCAAGTGCGGGGAGGACATGCAAACTCCATATAGAAAGGCCCCAGTTAGCTGTGAGGTTTCGAACACAGAACCTTCTTGCAGTGCTGATCCACGACTCTCCTTCATGATAAAGGAATTTGGTTAAATTGAATCTGATTCTGGAACATACAGCTTTGGTTACATGACCAGAGAGGTTAAACAAGATAGAAAGCTGCCTTCTTCATGCTTCTTTACACAACAAATCCTAATTTTATTCTCTCTATAACATGTCAAGGTGACACAGAGTTACAATATGTAAGTCATCCTGAATAAACTGGGGGCGGCATTGTGGCGTAGCGGTTAGCACATCCACCTCACAGCATAAAGGTCCTGGGTTTGAGTTCTGGACTTTGGTGTTTCTGTGTGGAGTTTGTATGTTCTCCCCGTTCTTGCATGGGTTTCCTCTGGGTACATCGGTTTTCTCCCACAGTCCAAAGACATACACATAAGGCTAATTGGCTGTTTCAAATTGCCAGTAGGTGTGAGTGGTTGTGTGTGTGTTGTCCTGCGATGGGCTGGTGAGCTGTTCAGGGTGTACACCCACCTTCACCTTCATATGAGCCTTGTAGGATTAAGCGGTTCAGCAAATGAAATGAAAAAGAAATAAAATGAATTAATTGATTGGTGACACTTCCACAGGCTGACGTCTGTAATAACGTGCTTACTTAAAGTCTTTCACCTGTACTGCCCTCAAAAACAACAACAGCAATCTTTTATCTCATTTATTCATTTTCTGAACCACTTCATCCTACACAGTCACAGTGAGGCTGGAGCCTATCTCAGCCATTTCTTGGCGAAGGCAGGGTACATCCCAAACAGCTTGCCAGACCATCACAAGGCCAACAGCGCCATTCGCACTGACACCTAGGGGCAATTCGGAACAGCAAATTAGCCTACTGTGCATGTCTTTGGACTGTGGGAGGAAACCAGAGTACCTGGAGGAAAGCCATGCAAGCATGGGAGAGCAGGCAACCTCCACACAGAAATGTGTGGGACTCGAACCAGAACCTTCTAGCTGTGAGGCAGACGTGCTAACCACTACACCACTGTGCCGCCCTGTTTTATCTCATGAATTTTTTAAACACTTTTCATCTGCGATTCCTGCAACAGATTTCAAGAAAGTCATGACAGTAAAGTATTAACCGCTTTGTAAAGAAATTCCTTCTCCTAACACTTAAAATACGTTTAGGGACTGAAGACACCAAGTGATGAAGTGTTTCAGGTGTTATTTTGTCCTATACTTCCTGTAACCAGGGATTAAAGTGTGAAACATTACGGGTCACTGTCACATTTTTCATTTAAAAAAAATAAAAAATTAAAAAAATAAAATCAAGAATTATTTATTTATTTTTGCTTTACGAAAAGCACTGACACTGAAACCCTATACCATCACACACCCTACATTTTGGACTTGTTCCTGATAACAGTTTGGATGGCTCTTTTGATCTTTTCTCCAGGGCACACAGCATCCATTTCTTCCAAAAATTACCTCAAATACTGATTCATATGAACACAATACATGTTTCTACTGTGTGATGGTCCCGGATCTTACGAACACAGAGAATTCGACGGTGTTTCTATGCACATTTAACATAAAACTTCCTTTTACACAGTAAAGTTTAAACTGGTGTTTGTGGATGTAACTCGTACTGTAGAGGTTTATAAAGTAGAGGTAGAGGTTGTGGATGTTTCTGAAAGTAGTCCCATGTGGTTACATCAGCTATAGATGAATCACGGTTCTTGATGTGGTGCTGTCTGAATGATTGGGGACCATGGAGGTTCAGCTTAGGTTTGTGCCCTCACCCTTTACACACCAAAATTCCTCACAAGTCCTTGAATGTTTTAATAATATTACACACTGTAGAGGGTAACATTTCCAAATCCCTTCCTATCTTTCTTTGAGGAACATATTTCTTAACATTTCAATATTTTCTTCACACATTTGTTGACATACTCCCTTCTTTTTTAAATTTGCATTTTCGATCCTGTCCCAAAGTTTTCTGATTTGTGACTGGCTCACTGCACACTAGCCCTGAAACAACGAGCGCAGATGATAACACCTTTTTCTGTTATGTCACTGATGGTACTTTATTGATTGTTTTATCTGGTGAAAAAAAGAGGCTTTACTGATGTTAGAGAGCTTGCTTATCCTTCTAATGGTTATTTTCTCCTCCCTTCCTGTTTTCAGCAGCAGATGCAGTTCCTGTGAGGAAAGAGGGGGATCAGGTAAGAAACACTGAATACAATTTACATTTAAAGTCTTCACAGATGCAATAATTTTGAAGTACGGGTCCATGAGCCATCAGGTTCTCATCAAAGTTACTTTTGGCATCTACGTTTCCTGTTCATGTTGGACTGCTGCCAGCCCTGTTAAATCTAGACATCACTTAAATACAACCTCTTCAGCAATGTGAAGATCCCCAAACAGCTCAACAAACAGCAACTTACCCCTCAATCAAAACATCCAGAAGACCTGAGTAAGGAAGGTATTAAAATATATAATTTATGAAAAGGTTAGAAATGAATCTCACAAACTTATAAATCCATCTAACCACCATAAGAGCACCAAATGGATAAAACATGGAACAGTGGTAAATCTGCTCCGGAGTGGCCGGTTTAGCAAAATTACTACAAAAGTAGATAGAAAACTCATCTAAGTAACAAAAGAACCCAGAAGAACAGCTAGGGAGCTGGAGACCTCCATCAGCTCAGTTAATGTCACTGTTCATGATTTCACTATTAGAAAGACACTGGGCAAAAATGGTATCCATGGAAGAGTGGCAAGGTGAAAACTGCTAAGCAAGAGGAACATAAAGTCTTATTTAACATTTCCCTACAAACACTTCAAAGCTTTCAGGATAATGTTTTATGGGTTGGTGAGTGAAAAGTGGAACTTTTTAAAGAATTTTTGAATGGTTCCTATTACATCGGGCACAAATCTAAAACAGCTTTCCACAATAAGAAAATCATGCCCACAGCTAAACATGGTGGTGGTAGTGTGATGGTGTGGGGATGCTTTGCTGCATCATGGCCTGGGCCTATTACTCTTGCCGTAAATAAGGGAAGGACGGAATCAGCTCTGTACCAAAAAGTACTAAAGGAAAAAGCCTGGTCATCAGTGTATGATCAAGCAAAATTGAGTTATGCCACAGGAGAGTGGTCTAAAGCATAAGAGCATGTCCACATCTGAATGGATTAAAAGAAATAAAATTAAGATTTTGGAATGGCATGTTTAAAGTCCTGACCTTAATTCTGTTGAACTGTTGAGCCAGGCAAACACTCACTCACTCACTCACTCTGAGTGGGGCTGGTGGTGTAGTGGTTAGGGTGCTGTGCTCATGATCAAGAGGTCATGGGTTCAAATCCCGGTTAGACCCGCACTGTGCTCAACCACAAGTGTGCCTCTATCCACCCAGCAGTATAAATGGGTACCAGTCAAAAATACTGGGGAGGTAACCTGCAATGGACTAGCGATGCTACTCCTAAGTCGCTTCATGCTACAGAAACTGGGATAAGCTCCGGCTCGATGAGCCAGTAGGCTCGGGTGCAACAGACTTTACCTTACCTTTACCTATGTAATACACACACAATCATTCAACTTGCAGACAAACACCCTGAAATAAACCCTGATATACGCTTGTAGAAGAGAGTGGGCCATAATTTCTCCACAGTGATGCCAAACCCTGATATACGCTTGTAGAAGTGTTTAATTGTAGTAGTTGATGCTGAAGGTAGCCAGTATTGAGTTTAGAGGTAAGTTTGAGTTCCTCAAATAAATCATGAAATCATTTTGTTTACTCTGGTTGCATTTTGTATTATACTAAATTAGTTTGGAGAATAGAAACATTTAAGTGTTATAAATAAACAAAAACAAAAAGAAATCCGAAATACTTTGTCCCAGCACTGTACATATAGAACATTTCACAACACTGCACTGTGACTGTGAAATTCATTCCATTTCAGATTGCCCAGTGGATGTAGTGTCTATTGTACCGTCAGGGTCTTTATCATAATTCTACAGTGATTTGACACTGCCCCCTGTTTACTCAGCCCACTGTTTCCCATTAACCTCCCTCCGCACTCAGCTTTATTCTCATCACACTCTGCAGGAACACAGTGTACATCATGCATGTTATTTCACCACACTGTGTTCCTGTACACTGTATAAGAATGTGATGGCAATAAAAAGCTACTTAAACTAAACTGAACTTAAGTTGTATGTTAAAGAAAGTAATAGACCATTTCCTAAAAGAATTAATGCTGGCTGTCAGTTTCCAGAAGAACTTTCAATCAGCCAATTTCCTTCCGAACTGTACAAAGTTTACAAGATAGTACTGGTGCATTATTTTACCGTTTGTTTGTGTGGATGTAAGCAGGACTGTGCGAAGCCTACCTGCCAGGTTTCCATGAAACTTGGTGGAAAGGTGCAGCAGGGCCAAGGATGTGGGTTTGAGTCACAGGGCAGATTTATGAATTTATTTTTATATTCTGTCGGTGATCAACCATATCATACATTTTAAAATCCAGTAGATCCAGTGTTGAAATACCAGGACTCCATAATCCACATTCATGGGTACCCATAATCGTCTGGTGTCCACATGGAGGTACATAATTAGAGTAATTTTGGAAATATATTCAGATACATAATGTAGTTTTATACTTTCCCCACTTCATTTCCTTCATTTGCTGATTACTAGACTTAAAAATAAAAATAAATATATCTTAACCAAATCTAATGAATCACATGTTTCATTCACATTATGCAAATAGGATTTTTTTTTACATTTACAGCAGGACAATATGGTGGTGTAGTGGTTAGCATGTCCTCCTCACAGCAAGAAGGTCCTTGGTTTATGTCCTGGGCTTGGTGAGGGCATTTCTGTGTGGAATTTATTCTCCCAGAGCTTGTGTAGGTTTCCTCCGGGTGCTCAGGTTTCCATGGACATGCACATTGGGTTAATTGGATATTCTTGATTGCCCCATAGGTGTGAATGTGAGTGTGAAAGGTTGTGTGTGTGTGTGTGTGTGTGTTGCTCCTGCTATGGTCTGGTGAGGAGTTGAGGGTGTACGCTGCCTTTGCCCAAAGTTGGCAGGGATGGGCTTCAGCCTCTCTGAGACCCTAATAAAGGATAAAGCTGTTCAGGAAATGAGATGAGAAGACATTTACAGCATTTTGGCAGAAGCTCTTATCCTGAGCAATATACATTTTAATCTTTTTATACAACTGAACAGTGGGGTATGAGGGTTAAGGGCCTTGTTCCAGAGACCCACAGTGGCAGCTTGGTGGTACCGGGACTTGTCTCCCTTACTTTCTAATCAGTAAATTAAAGCACTAAACAAAGCACCACCACAAGATAATACTCAATTTCCCTCAAAATAGGAAAGCCAGGGACCTGAACTCAGCATCTTCTTGCTGTGAGTCGGACGTGCTAAAAATGACATCACTGTGCCACCCTGGGCTGTACAAGTTACACCAGTGTACAGTATAATATTCTGCCTCAAGCAGTGACATCCCTGACTATAGTTTAATGAAAAGAAACACAACAGTCACACTGTACGTTATTTACAATGTTACCAAGTAGGGAATTGATTTAAAGAGTCCTGGTATTGTTCATCCCTTCAGTATAATTTGTGTGTATGTAATATATATAAGTGCTTATTTTAACACAAATGACCATAAGAAGCACAAAACTGGGTAATTTTATCCCGTAGATTTCTAGCGGGGTTTTTCCCGGAAGTGACGTGAACACGTTGGGCGGGGTTGTCCAGCGCAAATAAACATTTTAGGTTATATAATATAACATATAAACTATGGCAGCAATTTGGAGGAAATGGGTGTAAATGGTTACTTATTTGAACCAGAGAGGGTGGAGTCTTGTGGACGCCTCAGTGAGTCGTCACACTCTGAGGACGAGAACGCTGCCAGAGATGAGCGTGACGGTGAATCCAAAATCGTTTACGCAGCTAGCGTTTTGCCGACTCGGCTTTCCTGTCGTCTGTTGGTTTAGGAGCAAAAAGAAATGTTTTCCGCGATTTCTGCACTTGTTGTTTGTGCAGCACAGCACTGGACCATAAAGTGTTATGATGCACGGGGTCAGTGACACAGTTGAGTCGAGTCATAAACCTGTTCGTAAATAAACCTGTTGCCCAGCCAATCCAGCGAGTTCACGTCACTACCAGGCTGAAACAGCCAATCAGAAAGACAACATCTCAGCATGCCTAGAGTCGTAGCACTTGCGCACACTTTGACAAGGGCCAAGGGTTAATGTTTATGGAAGGATACGTGATCGTTTTAATTAGCTAGTAACACTAATTCACCACAGGTGCCCTTCAAGTCATGTGATTATATATGTACTATATACATACTATTACTCACTATGCATGAACATATTATGTTTCTCACGAAGCCTGGTCTCCAAGGGGCCTCTGTTATCTACAGTATAGTCATATAACTGGCTTTCAATCCTTGGAGACATAACCTCATCAACGGTTCCACTTCACTACCTCCCTTCTTTTCCTGTCTAATGACAGTGTCACCTCAGTGTCACTAGTTGACTCACACAAAGCCTGGGTTGGCTTGTAATCAGACATTTTGTGTGCTAATCCCTTTTCAAATTGCTGCTTTGAATTTCATTATGTAAGCAAAACTGTGTGTGTGTGTGTGTGTGTGTGTGTGTGTGTGTGTGTGTGTGTGTGTGTGTGTGTGTGTGTTATGCACTGATGTAGAAAATTTGATGCATATTAATGTGAAAATTTGTTTTATAAACAACAACTGAGCTTGTGTGAATGCAGTGTACAATTTATCAATTCACTTTATGTAAAAAACACCATAATGCTTTATTTTGAGTTTTATAATTAATAAATGATGCCAGTGTTCTACCAGTGTTCCCTCTCACCTCATCAGGTATATAATTTATGGAAGCCCTAAACTAATCGATGTTGTTCCCAAACCATAGTCCGATTTCATTTGTTTGTCTGATTGTGTTTTTCCCTTTCATCGAATCCGTTTTTACCCTTTTAGTTGGAAACAATGTTTTGGATTACTGAGACACACCAGGAGGATAACATATGGATATTAAGTAGCGTGTTAAATAAATTTCAGCTATAAGGGGTAATATTTTAGCTGATATGCCGATGAAATTTACGCTTCTGTACATTGTAGAAATGATTAGAGCACCACTCATAGCATGCAAGGCACCTCTGCAAAGCACAAATGGCTGATGGTGACAGGTGCATTGGTTAACCTGAAAAATCTGTCTAAAATTACAGGTTTTTATTATAACTTGGCATACTTAAAATGAAATGTCTCCCCCTAATGGGCATCTGATGGTACCCTGATTTCCTCCCACAGTTCAAAGACAGGCAGGTTAGGCTAATTGGCTGTCCTAAATTGCCCCTAGGTATAGTGTATGTGTGTGTGTTGGCCCTGCAATGGTTTGGCAAGCTGTTCAGGGTGCACCCTAGCAGGATTAAGCGGTTCGTCAGATGAGTGAGTGAGTGAGTGAGTGAGTGTATTTATTATGATAATGGCCATGCTGCTAAATTCGATGACAGCTGTGCAGTCGGTCATTGCTCATCTCCTTCTCTTTGTTTTTATCACTCTGTTCAACCATCAACTCATTCAGGGCCAACGCAAGGCACTGTAGCGCCCTAAGCGAGATCCTATTTTGCCCCCAAGAAATGAATATAATTGGAAATGTATAATCTCACACGGTTTTCACATACAGCTCAGAGAAGGCAACATCGCAGCCTCCATAATGTCAAAATATTGTTAAAAATATTAGGACTAATAAATAAAAAGTGAAGTGGACTGTGGGAGGAAACTGGAGTACCCAGAAGAAACCCACACAAGCACAGGGAGAACATGCAAACTCCACACAGAAATACCCTCGCCTGAACCCATCACCTTCTTGCTGTGAGGCAGACGTGCTAACCACTACACCACCGTGCCGCCCCCTTTGAGAACAGGCTATTAATATGACATTTTTAAATTTTTCTCACCTGGCAAACTTTAAAAAGGTGATAAATACAGTATGATTAATAAATACAGATCTCCAATCTAAACTTATCAGCTTAGAGTTGCGGTACTGATCAGTTGAGTAGCAAGTACGTAAAAAAATATGTTTCATTATTGTACATATTGTAAATAAATTCTACCCATGAGGCTGGATAAAAAAATTCCCAGTTTCTCATCAGCGCCCGCACCCGGAAATTGGCGCCGCATCAATTTATTTATTGGTTTATTTTTAACCACGCTCAAAACCTGGGAAAACGCCTCAGACATCGTCAAAACGACACGGAAGGTGATTGGGTGTAAGATGGTGTGATTGTGATTGTGAGGTTGGTTTAGTTCTGTTTGAAATACTTCTATTTTTAAAGATTTTTGGAACTGCAAGGCTCCTGTACTATAGACAGTAAAAGAGGGTGGATTGTACAGCTTCAGTCACTTTACCTACATTTAGCTTTAAAAACTTTTGGGCTTCGGCAGTCACCTCATTTCTCTATTAAAAAAAACATTATCCGGCCTAAGAATTTGTTTAATTATTTGATATTTTGAAAACTTATTTAGGAATTATTTGATTCACCAAATATAATCATTGCAGGTGATTTTAATACTGTTATCGACCACAAGATAGATCGTTCACACTCTCAAAACAACACAAGAAATTGGCACTCCACAGAAATTATAAAAAAACACATGAACCATTATGGACTTGGCGATAGAAATATTAACCCTTTATCTAGAGAATACACCCATTTTTCCTCCGTCCGTCAATCCTCCTCCCGGAGTGACCTCTTTGTTATCAGTAATTCACTCTCTCAGCATGTAACAGAAACCAAAATTCATCCAATCATAATAAGTGATCATGCTCCTATTTCCCTCTTATTAAACATCCCTTCACACATTAAACCTCACAGAAGATGGTACTCTATTACACCACTTCTTCAGGATACTCACTTTGATAGTTTCATTAAAAAAGAGTGGACATTCTTTCTGGAGGTGAACGACTCTCCTAACGTCTCACCATCACGAAACAGGAAGAGCATTAGAGTCATTAGAGGAAAAATAATTTCATATTCATCATACAGGAAAAAGCAACAGGTAGAAATGGAACAGAATCTCGAGCAAAAGATTAAACAACTGACTGACGTCTACGACACAAACCCCACAGAACAAATTCAAAATGAATTTTTAGAACATTGAGAAACTTGAGACTCCCAAGACTAACAGATGAACAAGTAAACACATTAGATTCACCTCTCACCCTCAAAGAACTTCAAAAAGCACTAGACAAAATGCCCAACAATAAATCACCCGGACCCGATGGATTTCCCGCAGAATTCTATAAACATTTTTGGCAAATATTTATCACCCCTTTTTTACAGAGTTACAACAGAAATAAAAACTACTTCTACAATAACCCCTTACAAATGAATACAGCTGCTATGACACTCCTTCATAAAAATCCAATCTACCCTTCCAGTTATCATCCACTTTCCCTAATAAATACAGATTTAAAATTTATCACCAAAGCACCTGCTAATAGAATAGAATCAGTCATCCCAGCGTTAATCCACCCTAATCAGACGGGCTTTATTAAAAACAGAAACATATCAGACAGCACACCCAGATTATTCACCCTAATTAACATGGCCCAACAAATACAAGCCAAAACCATCATTGTTTCATTAGACGCAGAAAAGGCATTTGACAAGGTAAACTGGACCTTCCTACTCAACACACTACACAGATTTGGATTTGGAGAGTCGTTCACCCACTGGATAAGAACACTATATTCCTCACCTAGGGCCACAATAACCACCCATGGGATCACATCCCAAAGTTTCACATTTCACCGGGGACCAGACAAGGACGTCCACTCTCTCCATCTCTATTTGCCATCTTCATTGAACCACTCGCAGCAGCGATTCGACAAAACAATAACATTAAATTTATTCAAGATATCACTTCACGACATAAAATTAGTTTATATGCAGATGATTTATTATTATATTCAGAGGATCCTCATAATTCACTAGAGAAAACCTTCAATATAATTAATGAATTTTCCAAAATTCCAAATTACACCATAAACTGGCAAAAATTAACAATTTTACCCCTCTATGAAGAAGCATGGGATTCTGCAGCTCAAAATAACCCCCTTCCACTTCACATTGGTAATATTATATATTTAGGAATCAACATTTCCCCCAGGTTGTCGGAGCTCTTTAATCTTAATTACACCCCTCTGTTAAAAAAGGTAGAACATGATCTTAAACGCTGGACAAACCTCCCACTATCACTTTCATTTCTATTACTCAGCAAATCAACTTCAGTATTTATAGTGACACCTGGAACCCATTCTTAACTTATTTAAACTTAAACCAAATTCCTGGGTCTGAAACCACACACACTCCCACAAACCTTCCTAGCATAGAAAAATAGAGAAGTATTAATATTACATCAATTACATCAAACATAAAGGGCAGGGAGGATCCAGTGAGCGGGGAGTCTTCTGTCTGGGTGGGTTTTCTCACCTACTCGGTTACCTGTTGATGCAGGACACAGGCTGCACACTGGGCCCTTTTTTAATGCATCACACAATCTTAGGATAAACATAAAGACAAATACAATTTAAATGTGGCATAGGGGTGATGATGGGTAAATTGGATTGGGGTGCCGTGATGGGGGTAGGGTTGTCTGGGGTGCCCTTGTCGGTGTGGCATCTACCACAGCTAATTGAGCCTGCCTCCAATGGTCCTGGCTGGCTGAGCCTATTATTATTATTATTATTTTTTTTATTATTGTTGTTGTTGTTGTTGTTGTTATTACTATTATTCATTCATTCATTCATTCATCTTCTTCCGCTTCTTCCGGGGTCGGGTCGCGGGGGCAGCAGCCTAAGCAGTG
>JBCNYH010000011.1:2910663-2922975 GCA_039654325.1 Tandanus tandanus
CCTTACCCTAACCTTAACCTAATCCCACCCTTACCTTAACCTAATCCCACCCTTACCCTAACCTTAACCTAATCCCACCCTTACCCTTAACCATAACCTAATTCCACCCTTGCCTTAACCTAATCCCACCCTTACCCTAACCTTAACCTAATCCCACCCTTACCTTAACCTAATCCCACCCTTACCCTAACCTTAACCTAATCCCAACCTTACCCTAACTTTAATCTAATCCCACCCTTACCTTAACCCTAAACAAAAATTCTTAGAATGCAATAGTTTATGAGGACTTGTGTTTTTTTCTCCATAAGGAAGACAAGTCCCCATAATGTGACTGGATATGTGACAGATTTAGAATGTGATGAATACCTCGACCACACACACACACACACACACACACACACACACACACACACACACACACACACACACAGACACACAAGCTCTTTATACAGTATAAGTAAGCACAATACTGCCCAACAGGAAACAGTGTTATACTGTTTAACACTTATATTGTATAAGATTTATGCACTATTATCGATATAAAGAATGTACAGATGGTCCTTTGGGCTGGTTTCCTTTCCACTGAACTCTTTTCCCAAGTTTTCACTGTTTGTTTGTTTGTTTGTTTGCTTTGTTTTGTTTTGTTTTTTACTTATGGCCTTTTCTGCTGAATGCAGAAGAGTCTGATAAACTGATAAATCACAATCTGATAAACTTTTAAAACAGGAAGTTCAGATACAGTTTCCATCTCTGACCAGAATGTAACGTAACACAAAACACATTCTTACACACAGCAGCTGAGATTGTTTGGAAAAATAAGTCGAAGCATGCTATGATACGAAAGTGTATTGCTGCTACACCAGAAACATGGATCAGTATCATCCCAGTATAACATGAAATTTATTGTAATAAATATTTGTTCATGTTAATTAAACATACAAACATAACATATTATACATTTTATCGTGTAAACAACAAACAATATGCTGTGTATTTTGCTAATAGAAGCAGAATCTCACCATGTCTCTGAGAAGTAAGAGATAATGTGCTGCACCGCTTATTATTGGGTTTATTTCATGATATTCACCTCATCACCGTACTTTATCCGATTATAATACGCCTATTGACAAAGTATTAATTTAAATTGATTATATTGCTTCTGCTCATGATACACTTCATAGCAATAATCTCATCATCATCATCATCATCGTTATCATCATCTTCTTCTTCCGCTTAATCCAGGGTCAGGTCACAGGGGCAGCAGCCTAAGCAGTGAGGTCCAGACGTCCCTCTGTCCATAAAAAATATGAACAGAACTGGAGACAAAGGACAGCCTTGTGGGACTCCTACCCTCACTGAAAACAAATTTGACCTGTTGTTACCAATGTGGATCAAGCTTGGGCTCCGGTGATACAGAGACCTAATGGCCAATAGCAACGGGTCCGGTACACCGGTCCGGTTCCCGGAGTACACCCCACAAGATAGCCAGAGGGACACAGTTGAAAGCCTTCTCTAAATTCACAAAGCACATGTGGACAGGTTGGGCAAACTCTTATGCCCCCTCCAATATCCTGTAGAGTGTGTAGAGCTGGTCAAGAGTGCTGCAGCCGGGACGAAAACCACATTGTCCCTCCTGAATCGGATCCTCCTCTCCAGTAATCCTACATAGACTTTTCGGGGAAGGCTAAGGAGTGTGATTCCATGATAGTTAGAACACACCCTCTGGTCCCGCTTTTTAAAAAGGGGAACTACCATCCCAGTTTGCCAATCCAGAGGTACGGCCCCTGATGACCACGCAATGTTGCAGAGACGTGTCAACCAAGACAGTCCTACAACACCCAGAGCCCGGCCACTGAGGAGATTTTTGACTACCTCAGCGACCTCAGTCCCAGCGATGGGCAGACCCCCACCTGAACCTTCCTTCTCCACAGAGGGCGTGTTGTTGGAATTGAGGAGGTCCCCGAAGTATTCCTTCCACCTCCCGACAACATTCCCAGTCGTGGTGAGCTGCTCCCACTTCCACTGTAAACTGTGTTTGTGGAGTACTGCACTGGGGAGGGGGAAGCATTAATCCACAAACACAGTTTACAGTGGAAGTGGGGAGCAGCTCACCACAATGGTTGATGGGTCGTTATATGCTTAGATACCCTTCAAGTCTGAATAATCACATGAAAGCTGAATTCTGTAATTGTTTAATTATTATCCTTCAAAATATATTCAAAGTAAACAATCACGTTACTATGTTGCATGTGCCAGGTGCAAAAATCATTCGACTTATTCAATGGAAACAATGCAATAATTCAGTTATCCAATAGCAGTGATGCAATACCAAGAATTATTTGGTAGCTTTTTCGCAATCAGAAACAAGAAAATCTCTTGCATGTATAATTCATTCATTCATTCAACTGCTTAGTCCTTTTAGGGTCGCGGGGAGGCTGGAGCCTCTCTCTGCCAACACTGTGTGAAGGCAAGGTACACCCTGAACAGCTTGCCAGACCATCACTGGACAGCACACAGACAACCATTCACACAAACAATCACACCTAGGGGCAGCAAGGAACAGCCAACTAGCCTAATTTGCATGTTGGAGGAAACCGGAGTACCCAAAACTTGGAAAACCATGCAAGCACGGGAAGAACATACTCCTCCACACAGAGCAACGCTTGAGCCCGTAACTCAAACCCAGGACCTTCTTGCCACGAATTGGACATTCTAACCACCAGATTGTGCTCTTCCCATGTAATATATACTAATATAAATTACAACCTTGTTATAACATGAAAAGTTTTTAACATTAATTTAGACTGTTATACCAAAATAAACTCTATTTTGTTAAAAGAAAAAATTCAGGTGTCTGTATCCATCACTGTTATTTACATTCATAGCGTAATCCTCACAGGTTATACATGTAAAACTGGGATGTAAATGCCATGTGACTGTTGTAAACACTCCTGTTCTTTTTCTGGTGTGGCACCAATACACTTCTGTAACTACCAGAGGAACACCACATGGAAAACTTTCTTAAATGTGAAGCTTTTTGAAGTTTTTTGTTAGTTAATTAGTTAGTTTAAAATGAAACATAAGTAAAAAATAAGGCTGAATATTAACAATGTTTGTTATGCCAGAGTTGTTTTATTCATTTACTCATACTGAGATCATTTAAATTATTTGTGGGAGATTGAAGAAAACCCAACTGATATATGGAAGAATTTTGATAATGATAAATGAATTAATTCGAGGTGCATTATTTTATTGCCTAGAGAGACCGGATGACTGTGGACATATTGGATGAAAACTGAAGGAAAGAAGGTGCTATTTATTGATTGTAGGCTTTGTTCTAATTATTTGAAGAGTTTGCTGTTTACTTCAGGCAAACAATAGATTAGAATAATCTTCTCTCTGAAATAAGAGATGACGTGTAACTCAATGCATAATAGCAAATAACAAAAAAAAACTGTGTGTAAACAATGCCTTTAAATAGAAATGTTTCACTATAATACAGGGGAAATTATCATTATCATTGTCATTATTATGATTATAATAATAATAATAATAATAACTCAGTCATTCATTCATTTTCTGAACCGCTTAATCCTAATTAGGGTCGCGGGGAGGCTGGCGCCCATCTCAAGGCGAGGGCAGAAATTGACTCTGGGCGAGGGCAGAGTACACCCTGGACAGCTTGCCAGGCCATCGCAGGGCAGAAACACGCTGACAGCTATGCAGCTACTCTTGACTAAAATCAGCAATGTTTTTTTTACCACAGACAGTGAGAGACATGGCCGGCATTTGATAACCCAGTTAGCTGCACTTTGGGGACAGCAGTGACAACCCATTGATAGTGGGACTTGAACCCCCGACCTTGGGATCAATAATCCAGCACCCTACCACCGGGCAATCATTATTTGTTATTGTTATTGTTATTATTATTATTATTATTATTATTATTATTATTGTTATTATGATTTATAATAATAATAATAATATTTTTTGTACTGATTTCTGTTCTGCACCTTGAGCAGCATTTGTTTATTGAAACATTATTATAGAAACTAAAAAGAAGGAGAAGGTTTCTTGTGGAGGATCTGGTTGTATTGTGTATGTCATATATGCATTATTATTATTTTAAATAAGAGAAATGAGATGAGTTGAATTTAGTTTTGGTTTATATCGGGAGATTTAATTTCTGCCTTTATAAAAAGAACTCACATTGAAAAGGGACGAGTGTTTCATGTGTCCTGTAATGATTGATTGGAGCATGAGATCCACTATGTGTGTATTTTTATGTGTTGTAAATAAAAACCTTACTGTGACTAATACACACATACTGTGAGTGACACACACACACACACACACACACACACACACACACACACACACACACACCCTTATGTAATCTAATACTTCTATTTTTCTACTATCTAAACTTGAACCTAAACCTAAACCTAAACTTGAATCTGAACCTGAACCTAAACCTAAACCTGAACCTAAACCTGAACCTAAACTTGAATCTGAACCTGAACCTAAACCTGAACCTGAATCTAATTCTTAACTGATCCCTAAAACCCCAAGTTGTAACTTGCAAACAGCCCTTGGAAAGCATGCTGAGCGAAAAAAGTCCTCAGTCCTCAGTCCTCGGTCCTCAGTATGTAGTAAGTACCTCTACACACACACGCACACGCACGCACGCACGCACGCACGCACGCACGCACACACACACACACACACACACACATATTGATTCAATAATCTGCCAAGCCACTTAATTCTACTAGGTTTTCATCCAGCTCAGGGTGAAGACAGACTACACGCTGAACAGCTCGCCAGTCCACCGTAGGGCAACACATAAAACCTTTCACACTCACATATGAGAAGGAATCGGAGTACCCAGAGGAAACCACGAGAAGCACAAGGAAAACATGCAAAATCCACACAGAAACGCCCTCACCCTGCCAAGAACCCTTCGTGATAACCACTACACCACCGTGCCCCCCCCCCCACACACACACACAAAACACTGTCATCATCATCTACATCATCAGAAATTACATTAACTAAATATGACAGATACAAACACCATGATTTTCCTGATTTATTGTACAATGATTTGTTTCACCAAAAAATGTTTAGTGTATTACATCATTCATCGGAATGTGAATGTCACATCACATTCTAATAATTCGAGTTTATTTCTTATATTGAAAAACAAGCCTACAAAAACCTTTCGTAATAATAAACCTGCATCTAATCCTAAACAAACAGACTCAATGCCAAAGAGATCAATAAATAATAGAGATCAAGAATAAAGAATGTACACTGAGATTAAGTACTAAATAAATAAAGATAATAATCATAATAAGATTAATAATAATAGTAATAATAATAATAATAATAATAATAATAAGTAATTATGTACCATGTTTATAGCAGTGTAAGATAGTAAGACTCGTTTGTTTAAAGACATGAGAGTAACCTGAGAGTGGTACAATCAGGATGTGATGTAATGATCAGTTCTATTAACAGTTCTGCTAATATTATAATTATTCAAACATTATAAAACCTAAACATTGCATTAATATTTTCCTGTACGGATAAATAAAGTCTATGGCTAAATAAAAAACAGGGTTAAATATTACAGGGCTTTTTCTTAAAATTTTTTTTGGAAGAAATAATTATAATATACTGGATGAGAATTACAGTATAAGATAATGAACACCTCGCCATCACATGTTTCTTTAAGTTTCCATAGTTAGCCCTTGTTTTCTCTTATAATAATCTCCACTCTTCTGGGAAGGTTTTCACTAGTTTTTCGGGTGTAGGATTTCGGGGTGTGGCTGTGGGGACTTTAGGACGTGGCTATGGGGATTTGTGTTCATTCTACACTGAGGAGGTCAGACACTGATGGGGATTGGGATGGGGAGGAGGTCTGGGATGCACTTGGTGTTCGAGTTCGTCCTAAAGGTGTTCAGTGCTCAGGGTTGAGTGCACAAAAATTATTGACTGCTACTTTTTTCAACCTTTACACACTGTGTGCCAAATTTAATAAGCAAGACAAATTAGAGTTCTCTGAGAGCTGTCAGTTCAGCAGGTGATCTATTAACAAATTGTAGCTTACTGAGCAGTTGGGTTATTTTAATATTGGCCAATTAGAGAAGGGTCTCAAAGAGAATAATGTATAATATAACGTACCGAATAATGTAACGAACCAAATAATGTAGCGAATAATGTACAGAATACCATACATATTAACGTACAGGACAACATACACAATAACATACAGAATAATGCACGGAATAACATACGGAATAACGTACAGAATAACATACCAAATAATGTACAGAATACCGTACACGATAGCGTACAGAATAACGTATGGAATAATGTATAGAATAACGTACCAAATGATGTACAGTATAACGTATGGAATAACATACAGAATAACGTGCAGAATGATGTATAGAATGACATATGGGATAACGTACAGAATAACATAGAGAGTAACATACAGAATAATGTACCTAACAACTTACAAAATAACGTGCAGAATGACATATGGAATAACATACAAAAATAACATAGAGGATAACATACAGAAAAACGTACACAGTAACGCACAGCATAACATACAGAATAAAATACAGGATAACATACCAAATAACATACAGAATAATGTACGGAATAACATACCAAACAACGTACAAAATCACATACAGAATAACAAACAGTATAAGATATAGAATAACGTACAGAATAACGTACAGAATAACATATGGAATAATGTACGGAGTGACGTACAGGATAACGTACCAAATAACGTACAGAATAGCGGACAGAATAACATACGGAATAATGTACGGAATAACATACAGAATAACATACACAATAACGTATAGAATAACGTAGATAATAGCGTACAGAATAACGTACAGAATGACATATGGAATAACATACAGAATAACATACAGGATAACATACAGAACTAAAAAAGCACTCGAAGAGCGCAGACCTCAGCCAAGGCCATTCAGTACGGGGTATATGGTTTTGTAAGAAATGCAGCATTTTTATAAATGCAACATTTGTTAATTTTTGAGCCCTACAATGCAAACATGCAGCCATTTATATGATTGCATTGTGTACAGGGCCTGCCTTGAATAAGAGGCCTTGTGCTCGCATGAGGAAGTTTTAATAATTGGATTTTTTTTTGATAATTGGCCTAAAAGTTGTACAGAAAGGTAAAGGAATGAGATTACACCATCGAACGCAAGCCTGGAAGTTACGCTTCGGTGTGGTCTGGACACAGTAAACACATAAACTACGTCATCCGAGCTAAGAAATCTTTAAAATTCCCTGCATCCAGAAAATAATCTGGATCAACAAATATGAAAACGTAACCTTCTTGGCGGAGGTAACAATGTATAGAATAACATACAGAATAATGTACAGGATAACGTACAGGATAACATACAGAATAACATACGGAATTACATACAGAATAACGTACAACATAACGTACAGGATAACGTTCAGAATAACGTACAGAATAACATACAGGCTAACGTACAGGATAACGTACAGAATAACGTACAGGATAACGTACAGAATAACGTACAGAATAACGTACAGGCTAACGTACAGGATAACGTACAGGATAACGTACAGAATAACATACAGAATTACATACAGAATAACGTACAGGATAACGTTCAGAATAACGTACAGGATAACGTACAGGATAACGTACAGAATAACGTACAGGATAACGTACAGGATAACATACAGAATAACATACAGAATAATGTACAGGATAACGTTCAGAATAACGTACAGAATAACGTACAGAATAACGTACAGGATAACGTTCAGAATAACGTACAGGATAACGTACAGAATAACATACAGAATAACATACAGAATAACATACAGAATAACGTACAGGATAACATACAGGATAACGTACAGAATAACATACAGAATAACATACGGAATAACATACAGAATAACATACGGAATAACATACGGAATAAAATACGGAATAACATACAGAATAACATACGGAATAAAATACAGAATAACATACGGAATAACATACGGGATAACATACAGGATAACATACAAAATAACATACAGAAAAACATACGGAATAACATACAGAATAACGTATAGAATAACATACAGAATAACATTCAGAATAACATGCAGAATAACATACAGAATAACATGCAGAATAACATACGGAATAACGTATAGAATAACATACGGAATAACATTCAGAATAACGTATAGAATAACATACAGAATAACATTCAGAATAACATGCAGAATAACATACGGAATAACGTATAGAATAACATACAGAATAACATTCAGAATAACATACGGAATAACATACGGAATAACGTATAGAATAACATACAGAATAACATACGGAATAACGTATAGAATAACATACGGAATAACATACAGAATAACATGCAGAATAACATACGGAATAACGTATAGAATAACATACGGAATAACATACGGAATAACATGCAGAATAACAAGCAGAATAACATACAGAATAACGTATAGAATAACATACGGAATAACATACGGAATAACGTATAGAATAACACGCTTTCACAATCTATTTGTTTTGAAAACGTCTTCAACTGACATTCTAAATAAATAAACATGAGAGGAGAAAATTCTCTTCCTTCTATATATTCCACACACTTTCTTATTTTTCACAAACATTTGACTGCACAGTGAGACATTCCTGAGTGAGTAGCGGGACAATAGCTACGTTCATTCATTCATTCATTTTCTGAAGCGCTTAATCCTAATTAGGGTCGCGGGGAGGCTGGCGCCCATCTCAGCCGACTCTGGGCGAGGCCAGGGTACACCTTGGACAGCTCACCAGGCCATCGCAGGGCAGAAACACGCTGACGGCTATGCAGCTACTCTTTACGAAAATCAGTAATGGTTCTTTTACATTCCTCTCACCACAGACAGTGAGAGACATGGCTGGCACACTAGCTGCAACATAAGTTATATCTTTAAATAAAAATATTAATTAAAAGAAAACTCAGTTCCATGTGGACTTAATCGTACCTTTTAGCTATCATGCACAGTGTTGCTCTTGGCATCTCAACATCTTGCAAATGTAAGACTTTTTTGGCATTAAAGAGGAGATATGATGTTCCTTCCACTTTTTTGCCTTATATATGTTGTCACAGTCTTAGACAGCACCAGAGTGTCAAATAACGAGGTTAGCGTATGTGTGCATGTGTGTGTGTATGTGTATATATATATATATATATATATAATAGTGTCCTTCCAACTTTGTAGCTGTAGTATTAAAAAGACCCAAATATGGGTGTGATGGTGAGGTGTTCTCTGACACCTGAATATGTAAAATTTATGGTCTTCAGCTGAAATAATTAAGTGCACTGCAAGATTAAGATAAAGTTTCCAACCTGAAAAATTAAGTGTTTTTTTTTTTCAAGAAAATGCAACAAAGAGTCACAACATGAATTCCCAACTTTCAACCAGGAGAAACCAAAGAAAACACTCTTCAACTGGAAATTCCTACTTACCCACTTGAGGTGGTTTTCTTAGATACGAATTCCTTTCCAGTTTAAGTTCAGATCAACATGGCTGTACAGGATATCATAGTAGTGCTTCTTACCTTTAAAAAATTATTCTGTAGATACACATATCGATTTATTTAACTCAATCAATGTACAGCCAGGTAAACTTGTTAAATTTATAACATTAATTTTGGTTTGAGAAGGTAAATAAACATCACACATCACAGTTACCTGGATAACACAAGATCCATGTTTCCACTTAATTTCACCAATGGCAAATATGATGATCTGTGTATTACCACTAACAAGGTGAATACTGATCCAAGAAGGGGAAGCGGATATTACTGTGTACCACAGAGGTACCTAAAGTACTGTCCATTTGATATCTTTACAATTTGATGGTCTGTTGTAACCAAATCCTGTATTCTTATTAAATTTGTAGTGGATTTATGTAATTATTTTCAATTAAAGGAGCATTCACATGTGAAGCAATGAGCAACAAATGAATAGCTTAGTGAGACAAGCGCATCACTTAGCAATGTGTTTGTTACCAACTCTGGTTGCCTAGGTAACCCTCTGGCATGTTTCCTGCATCTAAACCTTGAGCAGTATAGAGCTACTTCACTAATAAAAAAATTTATCATTATTTTTATATTATTTTATATTATTTTATATTATTTTACTTTATTTTAATTATATTATTATTATTATTATTATTATTATTATTATTATTATTATCATTGTTATTATTATATAATAAACCCATGCGGATAGTATAGAATGGAAACTCTTGTGCATCGTGAATCAGGAAGAGTTAAACGTATATAAATATAGGATCATGAACCCAAGCCTCGTGTTTCTGGTTATTATAATTGTTACATTTCTGCGGGCAGCACAGTGTTAGCATGTCCGTCTAACAGCAAGAACATCCTGGGTTCGCGGGCTTGGGTGTTTCTGTGTGGAGTTTGCATGTTCTCCCGGTTTCTGTGTGCTCCAGTTTCTTCCCACAGTCCAAAGGCATGCATATTAGACTAATTGGCTTTTCCAAATTGCCCCTAGGTGTGGATGTGAGTGTTAAATGTTTGGGTGCGTTGGCCCTGCAGTGGTCTGGTGAGCTGTTCAGGGTGTAACCCTCTTTCGCCTAGTGTTGGCTGAGATAGGCTCTAGTGTCCCCGCAACCCTAGTAGGATTAAGTGGTTTGGCAAATGACTGAATGAGAATAAAAATTCTGTGTGCAGTCGTAAAGCACACGGCAATAATCAGCTGCTCTTCCATGTTGATGTGAGCAGAGTAATTAAACTTGTGTTCATTTTTACAGAAAATGCTTTGGGGGACTCAGCAACGGTATCTTTAAGCTCTGATTGCACTGGGTGAAAGTTCCACTCAGTTCACTTCGCATCGCTTGAGAAAATTTCGCCTCTCATTTCATTTCACTTAATTTTGTTTGCTTTTCATGGTCGCTTGTTGCTCATCACTTACTGTGTGTAAGCTTTTTAAGACTACTCCTTTAAAAAACACAACAAAACACACAAACATTCAACATCATGGGCTAAAACAAAAACCCACACTGCTTAACCATCAGAACTTCTTTCAGCGATCTTTAACAATCAGATCAGATTATGATTAACTAAAATCCAAAAATAATATCACACAAGAAAGAGCATAAAAATATTATATAAAAAAAATAAAAGGGCAATAAACAGATTATAAACACTGCTCTTAAAGGGGTTCTTCATCATCACTTTCTTGATCACCATCTCTTTTGGCCTCAGGGGCCGGTCTCAGGGATGGCAGCGATGCACTGGGATGAGAAGAAGGTCTTTGAGATGGGCTACCCTTGGGACTTTCTGTCTTACTGCCACTACTTCCTGTCTGAGGGCTGCTACTTCCGCTGCTGCTTTCTGAACTGGAGCTGCTGGCTTTCACCAATACCTCCCGCTTTACTCCTTCAATCCACACTTCTGCCTCCTCCTGCTGTTGGACTGGGACCTCGGGAACTGGCAGGACCGCTTGGGACGAAAGCTGGTAGGACTCAGGGGCGGACGGAGACACTGGGGAAGTTGGAGCCGAAGAAGTGTGGGATGGCTTGGAGTACTTACGAATGGTGTCACGGAAACTGGCCAGAGGAGGGCGCAAGTGGACACCAGTCCGTGTTGAGCCTTCGATGGCTTTCTGAAGCTGACATGAGATTTAAAAAGGAATTAGAGTAGGTACAGGGGATAAGTGTACTGCACAGTGTACATGAGTGAAGGTACACATACATATCACATGAACGTTAATGTACCTCTTTCAGTGCTACAACTCCCACTAACTTTCCGATGCTGGTTACATAGGCGTGACTCAGACCCAGTAAGGAGAACAAAGTATGAGTCTGTGTGGGGAAAAAAGTTAGTGGTCACAAGACAGGAACTTAAAAAGTATCTGATGAAAAGTAACATATAATGTAATAAAGTATATAACTCAGATTGTGAGGTCTGCATGGGACACTAGTTTATAATTAAAGATTACAAAAAAAATCTCAGATTTCCTTTTTATCAGAATCGGAATACTTTATTGATCCTGGAGGAAATTGTGTGCACACAGTTGCTCCATACCAAGTAAAGAAAAGGATAAAGATAAAGATAAAAGTCTCAATAAGAAAAATTACAAATTACAAATGTCTCTATAAGGGGCAGTGGTGGCCCGGTGGTAGGGTGCTGGATTACTGATCCCAAGGTCGGGGGTTCAAGCCCCACTATCA
>JBCNYH010000011.1:3011325-3021715 GCA_039654325.1 Tandanus tandanus
CACACATATATAGAGAGCCTTTCAAGAATATATACATATATGTGTGTGTGTGTGTGTGTGTGTGTGTGTATATAGGATATATATATATATATCCTAATCACACCCAGGATGTAATCGGTTCTTTGTTGGCCCAAGACACACATTTGGGATAAATAAATCCATTGGTTTGAGATATCATAGTCACAGACTCACAACCAAACTCTCAACCTCCCTCCTTGGTGGAAGTAACATACAAATTCAAGTCCAATATTATGCCATGTTTATCTGTTAATTTTACCTATAGATAATACATTTCTTTCTTGAAAATAAGGAGGATTAAACTTGCTTCTAGTTTGTCTTCCAAAAGCATAAAAAAATCATTTATCAATACACCTTTTTCACATTCATTAGACACTATACATAAAATACTAAATGCTGAAATCCATCTGCATATTATTAATTCCTGAAAATAACATGCTGAGAAAAAGTGTGAGCCATCCAACCATCCATCATCTGTTCCACGTGTCCATCAGTGTCATGGGGGAAGCTGGAGTCGTTCCTTGCTGACTTTGGGCGAGAGTAATAAAATATAAAATGTGTTTTTGGAGGAATTCTGCAAAATTCATAAATTACAATTATTAAAATAATATACAATATAATGAAACACTGACCAGTTTGGGGTTCCCGAGTGGCCCAACAGAAAAGCATTCATGTTATCATGTGGAGATGGTGAGCTTGAATCCAGCCACAGCCATTCCATGGATTCCACGGCAGGCCTTATTGGCCAGGCTGTCAGGGAGGAAGGAACAGCAACAGGAGCCAACCACTGATGTCTGTCAGCTCAGGTGCCTGAAGCTGGGTGGATAGGGCGCTCCTCAGAGCATGTTACATTGCATGGTTGATAGCTGTTGTGCAGTAAGAGCAGGGTGAATTGGCCAAGACCTAATTATTGTAATGTCATAGTGAATTCCTGAGTACTGCACAGTAATGAGTAATATGAAACATCCCGCATCAATTATAATTCATAAGCATGTAGTCTATAGGATGAGGCATACTGTAACAGTATTAAGGATAACAGTGTTGAGGTCCAACAGGGATGAAGTAGGGACGGTGTTGGAGAAAGTAAGGATGATGTGAAGATGGTGTGAAGGGTCTGTGGAGACCAGTAAGACCTTCAGCTGTCTCGAATAGAGAAATTACTGGAACTTTCATTCTCTTTCCAGGGAAAGTGGAGTTAAATCCTCCTAAACCCCCAGTAAATATGGAGCCTGTAGATGTGGGCAGCTTCAGCAGATCAGTAACTGGAGAGAGTTTTGTTGTAGAGAAAGAAACCACTTCAAATTTTCCTCCGAACAAGATCACAGATCTGAGAGCGGAAATCCATGAGGACACCGTGCTTCTAAACTGGACGGCTCCTGGTGAGGATTTTGATCTGGGAACAGGTGAGTGATGTACAAGTTTACACTGTTAGAGAATAGAATCTTTATTACTGTACATCTTTAACACTATACCAAGAACAAAAGGAGTCATGGAGGTAATGTTGGTATAAATAGCGTATATGAGAGTTTCTATACATGTTTTTGCTGCTTTAATATTCTTATTGTTTTCTTTTAAGCCCAATTCTATGAAATCAGGTGGAGTGAAGATATAAAAACTCTACATAACGACTTCAGCAGCGCGAATCTGTTCAACACCTCCACACTTCTGCCTCAAGAGTCAGGCTCAGCGGAACAACACTCTTTCCTGCCGAACATTACAATTAAAAACGGCACCACGCTTTTCTTTGCTAATCAGTCAATGAACCAACAATCAGAAAAGTCTGAGGTATCAAACATTGCTCAAGCAAGAAGGTACATCCCATGTCCCAGACCCCCACCCATTTCAAATCCAGGCCTGAATCTGACCCCCATAGTGGTTATAGTTCTGATTATCTTATATATTAGAAGAAAGGCTACATGTACACTATAAGCTTAAACATTTAATTAACAATTTATTGCTCAAATCATTTTTTTTTGACTGTACTATGAATATAACTGAGTCACTTCACACTAAGTAGGACACTTGCATGTGGTACAGTTAAATCCTCAAAAACTTACCAAACCAATAAAACATTTCCTTCCCAATCATCCCCCTTTAATAGTCAATTCAGGATAAAAGTAGGACTGTCAACAGAAATGTAGCTGAAGGAAAAAAATGTCCAAGTCAAACTGGCCTTCAGAAAAGTCCTCAAATTGTTACATGCAGAAGGACATCATTTTGCATCCCCTGACATGATCATGTTTTTTTTTGTTTTTTTGTTTTTTTATTATTTCCTGTGTGAACTTTTGGAGAAAGTGTTAAAGTTCCATAATGTGATGCCTTTAATCATTTCCCCAGAGATTTTTCTCCACAGGACACAACGAACTTAACAAATAGAGAATCGATGCAAGACGATATAACTTTCAGAGTTTCACTTACCATCCCTCTGTGTGTTGAAGGAAATTTGTTTGCCTTCCGCGCATCCCTCGACCACTTCCGGGAAGCGATGGCGCCATGTTGGTTGCATGTTGTATTCTTGGCATTTTGCGTCCTTGAGTTGTTTACCTCGTTACATCTAAAACTTGGTCCACATGATGTTCTTCATGGGATGCGCACTAAATAACAAGTCATTGATTTTTTTTTTTCTCATGGAAGGGGACCTGGTAGATGATGCTTTATAGCTTGTAGGAAAATTTGGGAAATTCCTAGTTTCATTTTGAGTCCTCATGTATGGATTTTCTTTCCATATTGAAGCTCAATGTCAAACTTTGTCATCTGTTGCTGTTTTAAGATGAATTGAGAATGATTTTTTTTTTTAACTGATGTTTCATACTCGGATATTTTATGCTCTGCTTTGCAAATCTATTCATCTCATCAATCTGTTATGCAAACTGATAAAGATTCTCATCAGTTAATGTTCTCTAGAATAGAAATGTTATTAAAAAAATAATAATTAAATTAAACAATTTCATATCAAAAATCCCCATAGTCCCTAAAATGAGCAATGAAAGGAAACCACCTGTGAATGTCTTTAAAACAAATCTTCTCATCAAAAATTATAAGGTGTTATAATCTCCTCTGAGACACAGAGTGATGGGTGGGAACCTGTGTGCATGGACCATGGAGTGAAATAGTGTGCTATATGTGCTTTACGTGAGCATGCTTTAAGTGGCGTGCAGCCTTTTTCAGTTGCTCCTGCCCTTCCCGTACTTTTATTTCTTTTTTCTTACTTACATTATCTTTTTTCTTCTTGTACTTATCTTACTGTTGACAAGTAGCTGCCCTCTCAATGTGTGGGTTGAGAGAGTTTTTGTACTTTTTATCGCTGCAGAAATTTTACTCTCATGGAGAGTTGGGACCGCAGTTGGGACTGTACGAAAATGAAGCTCAGTCGGCGCCATCTTGAGACCTTACAAAATGTAAACAAACCTACATACGAAGCATGGGTTCCTTAAGGTGATTGGGGATGATCGCAATTTTCTGCTCGATTTATTATGGAAAATTGTAAATAAAACAACTGAGCATATTTTGGGTGTGCTTTATTGCTTTAGAACAGTGTCTTATTGTGTATATTATGTCTTATTGTGTATTGTATATTATGTCTAATTGTATATATTATTAGAGGATGCATTTATTAGAATTTGCATTAATAGAGGATGCATTATTAGAAGGTGAATTTTTAGAGGATTCATTATTTGGATGTTTATTATTTAGAGGATGTATTATTAGAAGATGCATTATTTGAAGGTGCATTATTAGCAGATCCATTATTTGAATGTGCATTATTAGAGGATGCATTATTATAAGGTGCATTATTAGAGGATGCATTATTAGAGGATGCATTATTTAAATATGGATCATTAGCGGTTGCATTATTAGAGGTTGCATTATTCGATGATGCATTATTAGAGGATGCATTATTAGAGGATGCATTATTTAAATATGGATCATTAGCGGTTGCATTATTAGAGGTTGCATTATTCGATGATGCATTATTAGAGGATGCATTATTAGAAGGTGCATAACTAGACTATGTATTATTAGAGGATGAATTATTACAAGGAGGATGCATGTGGAGGATGCATTATTAGAAGGCATTCTTAGAAGGTATATTATTAGAGGATACATTATTAAAAGGTGCGTTATTAGAAGATGCATTCGGGCAGAAGGGGCTCGTCAACCTTGGCCGGTAGCTCGTTTAGGTGAAGGAAAACACTGATTCTAAACCTGCCGATTACAACTCCTGGCCATAATGTCTTGGCCAGTTCGGCACTGGAAAGACGAACGAGAATGGGCAACGTCTACTCAAGCTGTGCTGTTACCACGGCCTCTGCATTAGCAACACGTTCTTCAACACCAAGCTCCAACACAGAGTGTCCTGGAGGCATCCCAGATCTAAGCACTGGCACCAGCTCGACCTGATACTCACCAGGCGCTCCAGCCTCTCAAATGTTGCGATCACTCGCAGCTACCAGAGCGCCGACTGCGACACCGACCACTCCCTGGTGTGCAGTAAGGTGAAACTGCGAGCGAAGAAAATGCATTGCACCAATCAGGAGGGCAAACCCAGAATTGACGCCAGCAAAACAAGAAACCAGGGGAAGGTTGAGGAATTTGTGAGAGCCATCGAAAAATCCCTCCCAGGCCCATCCACTGCCAACGTCCAAGAGAGATGAGAACACTTCAGAGAGGCTGTCTACAATGCTGCCATGTCAACTTATGGCAAGAAGACTCTCCAGAACTGACACCTATCCTCGAAGAGAAATGGCGCTCACTAGCAGCATACAAAGCCTGGCCCAGACAGCACACGCTCCAGTCCCTCCCAGCCGCCCATGGCAAGGAACAGAAGGCTGCCAGACAGTGCGCCAATGACTACTGGCTCCAGCTTTGCTCCTCAATACAGACCGCAGCCAACACAGAAAACATCAGAGGGATGTACGGTGGGATCAAGTAGGCTCTTGGTCCGACACAGAAGAAAACAGCTCCCTGAAGTCGGCCACTGGTGACGTCATTCAAGACCGAGCACAGCAGATGGAGCGCTGGGTAGAGCACTACTCCGAGCTCTATGCCAGAGAGAACGTGGTCACCGAAGATGCCCTAAATGCCATCGAGTGCCTGCCAACACTTGAGGAACCAACCGTAAAGGAACTCAGCAAGGCCCTGGATTCCCTTGCCACCGGCAAAGCGCCAGGGAAGAATGGCATCCCTGCCAAGGTGCTGAAGTGCTGCAAGGACACCCTCATCACAGAGCTGCTTAAGATCCTCTGCCTGTGCTGGCGAGAGGGCGCAGTACCACAAGACATGCGGGATGCCTACATTGTCACTCTTTACAGAACAAGGGTGACAGGAGTGACTGCAACAACTACCATGGCATCTCACTTCTCAGCATCGTTGGGAAGCTCTTCGCTCAAGTCGCCCTGAAGAGACTGCAAGTTCTCTCTGAGAGAGTCTACCCTGAGTCGCAGTGTGGATTTTGTGCCAGCCAGTCCACCTGCCACATGGTCGTGCCACATCGTCTTCTCCCTCAGACAGCTGCCTTCATCGACCTCACGAAGGCGTTCGACCTAGTGAGCAGGTATGGCCTCTTCGAGATCCTCCCCAGGATCGGATGCCCACCCAGGCTCCTCAGTGTGATCCGGTCATTCCATGAGGACGTGAAAGGCACCGTGCTCTTCAACTGCTCGATGTCCGAGGCCTTCAACATCTGAAGCGGAGTGAAGCAGGGCTGCATGCTGGCACCGACCCTGTTCGGAATCTTTTTCGCCGTCCTGCTCAAGCACGCCTTCGGGAATTCCACAGAAGGCATCTACCTCAGGACCAGGAACCTGAACATCACTTGGCAGGACAAAGTCACAAACACAGCTGTCCTGGAGAGAGCGGGGATCCATAGCATGTTCACCCTGCTGAAGCCGAGACGCATGTGCTGGTTCAGTCACGTCGTGCGAATGGCCAGATCCCAAAAGACCTCCTGTACGGGGAACTGGCACAAGGTCAGCGCCCAACAGGAAGACCCCATCTGCGCTTCAAAGACCTTTGCAAAAGAGATCTGAAGACATCATTCTCGTATTGGGTTGACCAGCCATACGCGATGCTGCTCCAGACCTGACAACAACAGGAGTGCAGTTCCATAGCCTTTCGAGACTGATGGAGGCCTACTACTACTAACTAATACATACTTAGCGGGTTTTTAACCTGTATACTGAAGCTACACCATAATTATAACTACATACACACAATTTAAATTTTTTTTAAATAATCAGTAGTAATATCACAGTTAAGCAGAACATGAATGTACATATCATTGTTTAATAAGGTAATCAGTAAATTTACAAGTTATTGACTCATAATTCAGTAAAAGTTCTCACATATGTAAAATAATATTAAATACAGACGGTATTTCAGGAGAGATTCACAATTATAATTTATGATATAGTTAATAAAAATGATTTAATGTTCATTATCATTTCATATCCGTATTAAATTTCACAATTGGAGTAAATTAAATCTTGTTGGAACTAATAAATATACAATCATTATATTACTATGATTATAAAGGATTATAATTTTAAATGCTTTGTTTCATTCTCTTCGTCAGTAGATTGTTGTTTTATAAATTATTAAGAAATAATATATTTATGAATTATTTTATGTAAACTGTTTAACAATAAACAAAAGAGCTTTGAATTGAATTTGTCTTATTAATTTTATATATTAATAAACATACAAATTACATAAATACATATTTTGAAATAAATTGAACTGTAATTGTTTTTAACAAACTAGTAGTTCTAGTACAAACAGAATGAAGTGTATAAAGTTATAAACTATATACTTACATTTGACTCAAAGCATTAATTAAAATACACCAAGTCACTAACACATACATGTACAAGTATAGTTATGAAATTTTTAATTAAAATGATATTAATGAATTGTTTTATCATTTAAAAATTTTTTAAACGCTGAATATTAACCTAAAAGTTACAAAATTACATTGTCACATTGATAAATTTTCAGCTATTATTAATTATTTTGAATACATTATAAATTGAGATTATGTTAACAGTAAATATAATTTATTTACCATAATTAGTGGACCAAACGAATTATTTATTTATGATAAAAAAAATTCTCCAAATTGGGTTTCTTTTCCGGGGGCAGTGGTGGCCCGGTGGTATGGTGCTGGATTACTGATCCCAAGGTCAGGGGTTCAAGCCCTGTTGTCAACAGGTTGTCCCCCAGCACAGCCGTGTCACACAACTGTCTGTGGTGAGAGGTATATAAAAGAACCATTGCTGTCGTTCATAACGCGTAGGCTGCATTGCCGTCAGCGTGTTTCTACACTGCGATGGCCTGGCAAGCTGTCCAGAGTTTACTCTGCCCTCGCCCAGAGTTGGCTGAGATGGGCGCCAACCTACCCGCGACCCTAATTAATTGATGAAAATGATGGAATGAATGGTTTATTTTCTATTTATATTATCGGAACCAAATTCCACCTATTATATCAAAAAGCCAGTGAAGTATTTTTAACCAAGTGTCATAAATAATCCAATCAATATAACTAACAAATTTTTAACACTGTACTACTTCATTAAGTAATATGTATTCCTATAGGTTTTTGTGTTTCTTAAGTTGCTTAAACCTACCTTTGTACAAGAAATGGGTCAAAATTTTCTTTGAAAGCGAGAAAATTTTGTAAAAAAAAAAAATTAAAAAGAATAAAAAAATAAAACAACTGCAGGTTGACGGACTCCCAGTTTCGACGGATCAACTTCCAATGCGCATGCGCATTTTTGTTAATAGGTTGTGACATCATCAGATTGTTTGTAAAGAAACCGATCTCACTTCCAGCTCTTCAAAGAAAAAGAAAATGCTCTTCAAACAGGTAAATACCTTACTTTTGTTACTATTTATCAAAATTGAGGCTTTTTGCTATGGTAGATTTGTCAAGAGAGAAATTATTAAAATTATATATATATATATATGAAGCCAGGATAAATCACACACACACAACTTCAAATACTATTTAGTGGGAACTTTATTGTCTTTTCTGTTATGTTAGAGTTCTGATTTCTGTTGTTTAAAAAAATTTATTAAATCAATAGACCAAAGTTGGCTTTCACTGTTCCCAAATAAAGAAGGAAAATATATATATATAGATAAAATAAAATTATTTCAGTACTATTCCAGCACCAATACAGCACTAATATCTCAAATACGGCAGTGGCCTCCTCTATGAATAAGACAAAAAAACATATTCAAAACACTGCCCTGTATGCTCACTATACAGTACCTGAGCTAACTTATCAACTAAAATAATTACTTCACTATACAGTGGCTTTACAAGCATATGTCCATATTGTTACATGCATGAAACAAGGTAAAAAATTACAAAACAACAATTCGGGAATGTTAATTAAACAGTTTCATACCTAATACACGGATAACAAGCTTCAGTGGCCCTCGTAGTATTTTCAATCCACAAGCATCAGCAATCCTACACTCAACAACTGCATAAAAATGGAGGACTTCAATGAGTAAACCAGACACCGAACCAACATTTCGCTCTACTGAGTTACATAATTCTTTAACATATTAATACATGCAAACGAATAATCTCACCGTCAGTAAAAGCAGCCGCTCCCGGTAAAATAGCGCGTAGTGTTGTACTTCCTGTTTTTTTTTTGTCAGCGCCCTCTGACCTATATGCAGGCACACTGTTTAAAGATACGGTAAAACTAAGCCCCCTGCTGTCTGGAGTCAGAATAAACAGCAGCTCTGCTACAGCTGAAAATTGTAGTTACAAGGATTTTGTTTCCTGCATATATAACTTTATGTTTATATTTTAACCACCCGGTTACATTCTCCCCTGCTTAAGTGTCAACATCCTCGGTGACAGCGTAGCTATTCTTAACCTCATTAAGGGCTTCTCTGAAAAATACGCTTCCTAAACTTGCAAGGATATGAGATACCATCACAGGGCTTAAAGACACAGACTCTAGAACAGATTTGGGCTCGTGATATGGGTTTGGGTGAGTTCCTGCAATTACTCTTTTACTCCGGCGAGGAGCAGGTATAGGATGCTGGACTCTTGACTGAGGAATCAGTTTCTCTCCCTGACTATCACTTAGAACATGAGTCTGCAAATCGAAATTTTAATTAGAACTGGGCCCCGGCTCAACAGATTCTGGTTCTCCCTGATCAATCACAGGAACCTCTTCCATGGGAGCCTCTTCCACATTTGGAATAGAGTTTAAACCAATTTCCATTCCATTTCCATGGCCATGGATTCCATTTCCATGGCCACATCCATCTCACTGTCTGACACAGTCACAGTTCCAGGGGTTAAGATTTGAGGATTAACACATGGTCTGACATCCACTCTGTTCACCCTTTTAACTGGTCCTCCCTCTACAGGCTGTACTGTGAAAGTGGTTCCTATTATGTCTACAACCTGGTACACAGTTGGATGCCACACATCTTGTATTTTGTTGCGACCTGGAGGCCTGTGCCGCAGATATACATGCTGGCCTACCTCCACATGGGCGGACAGTATACCTTGTTGCGTTGCAGGGCGATCCGTTCTGCTGCTTTCTGCTCTGCATATTCTTTGGCTCAAGCATGTGCGTCTCTCAGTCTTTGCTGATGAACTGCAATCCAGTCAAGTTTCTTGTCTCAAGGATGCTCTCTCGCAAGAACTGCATCCACCGGAAGATGTGGTTCCACCCCATAAAGCAAATAATATGGTGAATAACCTGTTGTTGCGTGTGGGGTTACGTTATAGGCATACACCAGTTCTGGTAAATGTTCAGGCCAATGCTTCTTTTTGTCATTAGGAAGTATACACAGCAACTCATGTAACGTGCGGTTAAACCTCTCACATTGGCCATTGCCAGCAGGATGATGAGGTGTGGTGTGTGTTTTCTTCACCCCATAGAGTTTACAGAGCTCTGCAATCACCTCACTTTCAAAGTTATGGCCCTGATCAGAATGTAATCGTTCAGGTACACCGTACTTCATGAACCACTCTTTCAACAACACCTTTGCTGTGGTCTCTGCTTTTTGATCACGAGTAGGGAAAGCTTGAGTGAACTTTGTGAACATGTCGGTTATTACCAAAATATTTTCTCTGCCATCTGTGGCTGGCTCAAGCATTGTGAAGTCCACTGCCACTACCTCCAGAGGCCTGGATGCAAGGAATGACTTCATTGGCGGGTGAATCCTAGGATGGGGCATTTTGGTTAAAACACAGCGCTGGCAGTTTTTCACCCACAGTTCAACATCTCGGTGCATGCCTACCCAAAATGCTCTCTGCCTCAGCAAGTGTAGAGTCCTCTCAATACCTTGATGCCCCATAGAGTCATGTACACTCTCCAGTATTCGTTTCTGTAGA
>JBCNYH010000011.1:3052474-3072531 GCA_039654325.1 Tandanus tandanus
TACCTTTTTAAAGTATTTACACACGTCTGCCCGAGGGATCTGAAAAGGACAGCTGTCCTCCTCTAACAGAAACTCCGCCTCGCTGTGGTTGTATTGATTTCAATGTAGAATTTCCCGGTACAGCTGTCAGTCAGAGGCTCGCCATTTCATTCCACAAGTGCTGTTGTCATGAAAGTTACATGATCAGAACTATCACACATTTTTCCTCTATCTTGATGTAAAATTTATTGGTGTAGAGTGAGAATTATGAGAGTAGGAGTGAGTTAAAAAACCTTTTTTCTACGATAATCTTCTCTTTTCTTGCACTCTAACCCAGAATATTTCACGCAATAGACACCCATTATAAATACACAAACTGAATCAGAAATCCTTATGACACTTGATCAAAGATTAAGAGAAAACTGTAAAAGGTAGCAAAAAGCTGTTTTCAAAATGGCGACTTCAGTGTCTTTCTATGCAAAAGTATGGCTTCTTGGCGTGGGGTCAAAGTGAGGTGAGTTTCATGATCGTTTGTTGACCTCTCCACATTCATTTCAATGGGAGTTTTTGGTGTGTTTTCTGGCTAATTGTGTTGCCATGGTAACACGAAACGCCAGTAAAAGTAATAGCACACTTCACAATGCTGAGACGCACTTTTTGATGTATACATTGCGTGGATGTACTTTGCCATTCGGGCTGCATTAAGTGTGATGGAAGAAGAATAATAAAAAGAAAAATAAAGAGCCCCATTTTTCTGGGTGAATAGTAATATGTGTCTGCTCTTAAGCACAGCCATGTAATAATAATAAGAAGAAGACAAAGGAAAGAAGAAGTGAATAATAAGACAGAAAGGTTCAGTTTTAAATATTATATTAAGAAAAAGATAAAGTGAATATCAACATACGGACAAAATACTTTAACTGCAGTATTCAACCTCTTCATAACTGTTATAAATGAACAGAACTGTTACATTACTGATTTAGTCACCAACATTTCACATCTAATGAGAGAAATGAGAGTTTTTTTGATTTAGTAAGAGCAGTGAAGTCAGGCGTATATGTTGTCAGAGCAACACGCAGACAGTGATGCGCATTTTCTGTTAGGCATAAAAAAAAATGCTGTGTTTTCCCTTACCCAACCGACCCGGCAAAAACTTGCTGACCCAAAAGTTTTTTTTTGGCATGTGAAAAAAAAAGAACTAAACGACCGACGTCTCAGTTTTGTGATGGATCAGATTTTTTAATGCGTCGAGGCGGCTGCCAGCTGTTTATTTTGTTTACGTGACAGTGACCTACGGAGTCAGCGCGAGTGCTTTGTATTTATTAGTGACATGCTGAATCAGCCAATGAGAATGTGTTTTAGTATGCGGCCAGTTGCAACACTATATTCTATTGGCTAACTTTGTTTGGACCAATGACGTGGAGAATAATCTAGACTGTGCACTGCCCCCTCTCTCAAGGGTAACTGGCTTCAACTTCCGGTCAAGGCAAAAAACCCTGGAGGTGCATGGTTTGTGTTGTGGTTATTTCTGTGTTAAAATGGGTGGTTCATTTTGCGCTGTTGGCTGTGAAAACGGTGCAGACGGTCACAAAGAAATATCTTTTCACCGGTAAGTGTTTTTTTATTCTTTGTAAAACCAAAGTCATGCTGATATTTATGGATAATTGCTTAGCATTCCAGGCACAGGCGCTTAATACTATAGACTACAGCCGGCTTAAGGAAGTACAGACTGATCTGTACAACACATAGAGTAGGGAGAAGTGAGCCGAGGTCTGCACTGACAAGATTCTACAAGAGCTAGCAGAGCAGAAGGAGCTGTTTGAAGATTTGGGTCATTTTAAAAGATCCTACCATGATTGTGTTTGTAGCATGTGGTGCTTATTTAAGAGTATTTAAGTTGAATGATGTTTCCTTGTATATAAATCTTTACTCGAGAGTTTGACTAAGAGCAAAAAAAATCAACCCCCCCAAAAAAAAACAAAAAAACAAAACAAAATGCTGACCTCCCGACCCTATTTTTTTGAGCTCATTAGAGGAAACAGCATTTTTTTCTTTTAGGCCTTACAATTCTATAACTCATTCATTATGTAAACAGAACAAAAGATGTTTATTCATGTATTGATGATTTCCTTTACTGTAATCCATATACTTTAGTGTATTTAATATGGAACACACTACCTGGTTATCAAGTGTTTGTTGTATTTTGCTGAAAAAGCTTGTTGCTCAATAGCCTTCCAGCACAAAGAGGCATACTCTGAGTTCCTGGTACCACATGCATATGGCTTTTCCTGGTACAGCAGCAGGTTTTCACACAAAATCCTCAAGTTTCGATCTCAATGTGTATTGAAATCCTGATGCCTTTTTGCAGCCATGACTAACTGAACTCCCGCCGCTGGCTCTTAATAAAACCTCTGCCTAAGGGTTCTGTGTGTTTTAATACAATGTGTTGTTTTCTAAATCCTTAAGGGTTCTAATCAGGACCTCTGATAAAGAAACACTATGTTCAAATCTTTACCTTCCCCCCCAGAGGTACAACAGTAGAACCATTTTGAGTACACACACTAATAGAAAAGTGTTTATTAAAGTTTTTGAGGGTTTGTTTGTAAGTTGTGGGTATTTAGATTCCTTAAAGCACAGGTGCCAAACTCAAGGTCTGCGGGCCAAATCTGGCCCTCCAACTCATTTTATGTGGCCCATGAGAGCTTTTAAAGTATATGATTATCATACATAATTTGCATCAACCATTACCATGAAATGTAATTCATCATCCATCCTCTAGGTGGAGCCAACCTATTTCAAGTAAACAGCTGGCCATTCATGACTGAGGAAAGATTGCAAGCTAACTTCAATGTCAAGCATTGTCAGAAAAGGAAAGCAAATAAAGGAAAAGAGGACAAATGCATAAACAACTAACATGGCCATGCAGATTTCATGGTTGCCCTTTTTCAATAAATGTTGGGTGATTATTCGGCCCTCGATGACCTCATAAGTTAGTGATGTGTCCCTCAGTGAAAATAAGTATGACAACCCTGCCTTAGAGGGTTCTATGTGGAAGCTTTTCAGAGAAGGAAGTGGTCGAAAGTTTAGAAATGTTCAAGCCAGAGAACCATTAAGGAATGTATGGGGTAATATTTGTGTTTATGTGCTCAGTATTTTAACCATTATGTAAAGCTGTGTAGAGGGGATGTCCCAGGGTGGTAGTGCCCCTCTTTGTGACATCACTGAGTGTGAGGGTCTGTAAGTATGTGATGTCACAGAGTGTATGGATCATGTGGTGCACTGACACACACACACACAGAAACACACACAACCATGAAGTGGTCTGTAAGGCAAAGCAGAGAAATTCAGACCAGAGAGTGGTGATACTGCTCTAACCGCCGTTAAAAAACAATAAACAAACAAACAAGCAAACACCGTACTGTGAAATAGTTTTGAAAAAAGAATGAATGCTGCACTTTGTATCCCTGTTCGTACAGAATCGTTGTCGGAATCGTGGAATCAATTCTATTGGTTCTAACACCCTGAACTAGGATTTGAGTCGATAATCAGAGCGCGTCCGCGGTGACGAGAACGCGCCATAGAGCGCCAGAGCGCACATGAGATGACCAGAGCGCGTCCCCGGTGACAGAGCGCGTCCCCGGTGACAGAGCGCGTTTGGATTTGAGACGAGTAGTTGAGGAGACGCGTTTGTGGATTTACGGCAAACACACCGAGAAACCAGCTCATGTCTGTCTCAGGAATTCTTTTTACTCTGGATTCACCGGACGCGCGAGGAACGAAAGAATAACTGACTTTTACACGGAAATGTTTGAATGATTGACTTTGTTTTATTGATTATTTATAACTTTATTCCCGTGTGATGATCGGAGCTGAAATCCAGAAACCCGACTATCATATATTTACTCTCGGGGCCATTTATTTATTTATTTATTTTGCCTTATTTCTTCTTCTTATTTATTTTTATTATTGTTTTTTTCCCGCTTTAAGCTCGCGCATAATGAATTTTGTAAAAATAATTCAAACATACAAAAAAGTTTTATTTATAATACATATTAATATTGAGTTATGGATATTGCGACATACAGTATTATAGAAAAGTGATATATGAAGTGACATGATTTATGCTCGCGCCTGAAAACCACTCGAGACTTTCTATTTTTACCGAATATTACATAACACCTACTGCAGAAATATTTATTGTAATGACACTAAAAAACGTTTAAAAAGTTATTTCACATGTTATAATAATAATAACAATAGTAATAATAATAATAATAATAATAATAATAATAGTAATAATAATAAATCTGTACTCTGGATATAACTGCAGCCCTGGATTCTTCGTGTTGAACTGAGAGCAGATTTTTGGATTTGCTGATTTTTGGTTGGAGAATTGATCATGATGCTCGGACTTCCAGTTACAGTGCTGCTGATCAGCTGTGGCTTTAACTTTAGCTTTAGTTTTGGAACTCCTGAACCTGCACAGAAGGAAACTCAAACGATAACAGGTGAGCACTGCTAGTCTTGGTGAAAAGAACAGATTCTGTCCAGTTGCAGGATGATTTGCATGATGAATTAGAGATCTTCAATTAGCATGCAGGGATTTCAGATGCCTGTGGCTACTTTAGAGTGCAGGACTGAGAAGATGGTGATTTGCAGTATGTCTTGAATTCACCTGGTTTAGACCAGAGCCATTAGAGAATAAATGTCCCAGCTGGTTTAGTGGTGAAGCATAACCCTGTGATATATTCCACCATACCCATTGGTCCTGCGATAGATTCCAGATCCATTGAAACTCTGACCAAGATAAAGAGTTTCTTACTTATGGTAATATGCTAATGATCCTTGCTGCTTATATTGACCCTTGTATGTAACCTCTGACCCCAGATGTGTGCCAGCAGGTGAGTCCTCCGTGTGTGACAGAGGCAGATCGTTACAGCCTGGAGGCGTTGCAGCACATCCACCAGGAGATGGATGATGATCAGGATGGAGGGATCGAGGTGGAGGAAAGTGTGGAGGTGAGAGAGAGAGAGAGAGAAAGTGAGAGAGAGATAGAGAGAGATGATAAAGCAGCCATGTTTAATTCCTTAAAAATGACCCGCCAAATCTCTTACTCTAGATATTCTGAGCTTTGTATTGCTTATTATTTTATTTTTTGAATACCTAGAAGCTGTCAGGTGTTGAACATTGTGTTGTAAGTTTTGAGAAAAACTTTCTTTAAGGGTTCTGTGGGTAATTACATGTTCATACATTCTAAGAAGGGTTCTATTTGTAAAAAAAAAAAAAAACATTTGGAGGCTGTGATTTAGGGAGCAGGTTAAGATGGTAGTGGAGCTGTAGGTCAGTGTGACAGTGGATAGTGTGTGTGTGTGTGTGTGTGTGTGTGTGTGTGTGTGTGTGTGTGTGTGTGTGTGCGCACGGATTGGGTGTCTGGGGCAGATGAAGGACGTGCCTAAGATTGAGTCTCATGGAGTTTCCAGTTACAGCACAGAACACATTCCAAGACAGTACACACTCACACGCACACACACACACAGACACATGCTGCAGTCATACTATTCACAAGGGGGCCCTTGGGCTAAAAATGTTTAAGAGAGAACCATAGTTATTGATGAAGACAATATTAAAAATAATCTGGCTGTGTGTGTGTGTGTGTGTGTGTGTGTGTGTGTGTTGTACTTGTAGTTCATTATTGAGGACATGCAGCAGCAGCAACAGACAAATAAACACAGCAAACTGCACAGAGAAGACCAGCACATCACCGTGGAAGAGCTCTGGAGAGGCTGGAAGTCCTCAGAAGGTGTGTGTGTTTTTGCAGCAATCCATGATATTTAAGCTAGTGGACAGTAAACACGATGTGTTTTTCTTGCTCTTGCAGTTCATAATTGGACACAGGAGGATGTTCTGCACTGGCTGCGAGAGTTTGTGGAGTTGCCACAGTATGAGAAGAGCTTTAAAGAATTACGTGCTAATGGCAACACACTGCCAAGGTGAGATCAACCAATCAGCTTTAATCCTTTACTCATACACTCATGGGAAAATTGGAGGTACCTTGAGTGTTCTTCGGAGAGTTCCAGTGCAACACTAATGTAGAAACATGGCTTGGTTGTGGTTTCTCTAGGATTGCATCCAATGAGCCATCATTCATGAGCACCTACCTGAAGATCCAGGACCAGCAGCACAAACACAAGCTGAAGCTCAAGGCACTAGATGTTGTGCTGTTTGGACCCCCTACACGTAAGGACTTATTTTTACCTTTATACTTGTAATTAAAGATAAATATTTAAGGTTGAAAGCACTATGATTGTTAAGTATAATATACAGTACCATCTCTTTAATATGTGATTACTGCAGCTGTAGATAATTCCATTAGTAGAAACACAAAGATTCAACTCACAGATTCACCAAGGTCAACCTCAATCTCTGAAAAACACTAAGTTCAACCTCAACCTCAGTAAAAATACTAAGATTTTCTATATCAATTCAAAAAAGAGACACCAACTTGACAAAAATACCATGATCAACCTCATACTCAATTAACATGGAAGCAAAGAGCATCTTTACTTTCACAAGAACCAACAAGCCCAACCTTATAGAAACATGAAAATAAACCTTGCAGTAACACCAAGATCATCTCAACCTCATATAACCACCAAGGTCATTCTCAACCTTATAAAAACACTAAGAGAAACCTCATTAGAACAGTCAAAATGAGCTACATTTCATAGAAACGTTAAGATCAAACATACAGAAACCCCCAGAACTATCTCTACCTAATAGATACACTACTGTCAGTGCAATACAAAAAAACTAACATAGACCAGCCTCATGAATACACCTAGATCAACCTCATCGAAACACCTAGATTAACCTCAGCTTCATAGAAACACCTAGAAACAACCTCATAAATACAGTGCCTTGCAAAAGTGTTCACCCCCTTGGCATTTTTCACGTTTTGTTGCCTCACAACCTGGAATTAAAATGGATTGTTTGAAGGTTTGCATCATTTCATTTACAGAACATGCCTGCAACTTTGAAGATGTGATTTTTTTTTATTGTGAAGCAAACAACAAATAGGACAAAATAACAGAAAACTTCAGCGTTCATTCATCCCTTAAAATCAGTACTTTGTAGAGCCACCTTTTGCAGCAATTACAGCTGCAAGTCGCATTGGATAAGTCTCTATGAGCTTGCCACTGGGATTTTTGCCCATTCCTCAAGGCAAAACTGCTCCAGCTCCTTCATGCTGGATGGTTTCTGCTTGTGAACAGCGATCTTCAAGTCTGACCAGAGATTCTCAATTGGATTGAGGTCTGGGCTTTGACTAGGCCATTCCAACACATTTAAATGCTTCCCCTTAAACCACTCGAGTGTTGCTTTAGCAGTATGCTGCAGTGTTAATGACCCTTTGCAGTGCCTTTTTGTTTGCCATGTTGCAGCTCGCGAACCACACAGAGATGCAGTAAGTCAGCACACTCTCAATGGAACAGTGGTAGAAGATGGTCAGCAGCTCCTTCCTCAGGTCAACCCTCCTGAGGATCCTCAGAAAGTGGAGATGCTGTTGGGGTTTCTTCACAACCTCTGAGGTGTTTGTGTTCCACTGGTGGTCTGCATTCATGTGCACGCCCAGAAATTGAAGCTGGGCACCCTCTCCACACACTCCCCGTTAATGCAGACGGGCTGTAGGTTGGATTCCTCCTCCTGAAAACAATAATCAGTACTTTGGTCTTTTCGGTGTTAAGGACCATGTTGTCTGCACACCACCCCACTAGCCTCTGGATCTCATCCCTGTATACTGTCTTTTTTTAAATTCTGATATAGTGTACTAATCCTGCAAGGGAAATTATTGCCTCTGCATTTAACCCATCCAAAGTGAGCACGCACACACACACACACACACACGCAAACAGTGAGCAATGAGCACATACACAATCGGAGCAATGGGATGCCACACACTTTGGGGGTGCCGGAGAGCAGTTGGGGGTTAGGTGCCTTGCTCAAGGGCACTTCAGGGCCATGAAGGTGGAGGAAGGGGCAACTTACTCCCCTACTGCCACACATTTTTCCTGCTGGTTCTGGAATCGAACCAGCGACCTTTCGGTCCCAAAGCCGCTTCTCTATCCATTAGGCTATGGTTGCCCTGATGAAGATGAGACCCACCATGGTGGTGTCGTCTGCGTTAATGACAGCATTATCTGGGTGGGTGCTGACACTGTACAGTATGTACAGTAGAGGACTCAGTACGCACCCTTGTGGTGAGCCAGTGTTGAGGCTGAGGGCTATGAAGAGATGGGGACCCACTCTGACTCTCTGTAAATGGTCAGAGAGAAAGTCTCTGATCCAGCAGCAGGTGGTAGGAGGAAGACCAATGTCCAGTAATTCTGTCTGGGAGAATTGTATTAAAGGCAGAGCTCTCTTCTCACTGGCGGTGGGCCGTGCGGCCTGCTAACTCCATAGCCTAATCCGGTATGGATGGTTGCAGCCAAGTCTCTGTGATTACCACAATGCAGCAGTCATGGCAACATTTGTTGGCTGAAATCTGTAGCCTCAGTTCGTCGATTTTATTTATTATGGACCTGACGTTAGAGAGGAGGAGACTCATGGAGAACTAGATCAACCTCAGTCAAATTGACATACCTTAATCAACCTCAACCTCATAGATAAACCAAGATCAACCTCATAGATACAACAAGATCAACCTGAACCTCATGGTTACACCTAGATCAACCTCAACCTCACAGAAACACCTAGCTCAAACTCATAACTACATTAAAATAAATGCAAAAAAAATAAACCTTATTAAAATCCCATTATCAACTTAACCTCAACTTGATGTTTCAAGAAAACATCAGGATCAACCTCAAACAAATAACACTATCAATTAATCTTGTAGAAACCCCAAGAGTGACTACAGAGAAGCTAGAAAAGAGTCTGACTGTCATAGGAGCGACAAACTCAATCTCATAGAAACATCAAAATACACCTCAACCTTATGGAAACATAAAGATCAATGTCATGGAAATTGTAAGAACAAGTCAATCTCGTGGAATCATCAATATCAACCTCAAGTTCATACAAACACCAAGATGAGCCACATAAAGGCTTTTGATTTCATTCTGGCGCAGAGTTCTATTAATCTAAACACCTCTGTCTGAAACTCTGCATCTTCTGGGTGATAGAGTAGTGTGGAATTGGAGCTATGGGACATGATTGGTCATTGGTACCATAGCATATCATATCATTATTCATTAAACATGACGAGGTCTGAGTAGCAAGTTTGGCCATTTACACCCTCAGCTAGGTTTATGTCATTATTAAATATAGCTCTGATCATATTTAAGTGCAACAAGAAACTGTTAACCTTAGCAAGTGACACACTCCATCTGCCACACCTTATGAATGCCACCTTAGAATTTTGATCCTTGTCCTTGACTAGTTAGTAAGTATTTTGGAGGTCAAATTAGATATGCTGGCGTAAGACAACACTAGAAATAAGTGAGCTATGAGAAAATCCAACAGGCTGAACTTGTGCAATGTTGTATTCCTGCCTTTCTCTAGGGCCACCACACAACTGGATGAAGGACTTGCTGCTCATTGTGTCAGTAGTGATGGGGTTGGGTGGCTGCTGGTTTGCTCAGGTGCAGAACAAAGCATCAAAGGAGCACATTTCCAAAATGATGAAGGATCTGGAGAGCCTGCAAAGAGCTGAGAAGAGTCTCAGAGACCTGCAGGAGCAGTGAGTCATCATCTTTGCTAGTGCAACTAAGTCCCTACCAAATAGTGCATACTAGCTAAACATATGGTCACATGATCTGAATATGAGAACGTAATGGTTAATAACTACATTATGTCCAGACTGGAGCGGGCCCAGGAGGAGAAGCGAACGGTAGCAGTGGAGAAGCAGTTTTTAGAGGAGAAGATGAGGGATGAGATCCAGGGAGCACAAGAAGAGGCCAATCGGCTCTATGAGCTTCGCAAGGGTGCCGTCAGTGAATTAAGCCGTCTGAGATATGCTGAGGAAGAACTTGAACAGGTGAGTGTTTGTGTTGGTATGAATTACATTAAGAATGAGAAAGAGTACACTAGCATGGAAGGAGATTTGGACCAATTCTAGATATTTGTACTGTAGGTGGCCATTTAGGGCCCCCAGCATTCCCAGGGGCAAAAACTAAAGCATGTAATAAAATAATGCAATAATCTGTAATGCAATAAGCCTGTAGTTGTTACCCTATTTTAAACTTACCCAGAGGCCCTCTTGTGCAATTTGAGAGGTATGACTGGGGTGGTGAGGTATGATTGGGGTGGTGGGGTATGATTGGGGTTGTGGGGTATGATTGGGGATTGGAGTAGATTAGGATGGTGGGGTATGTTTTGGGGTGGTTGGGTAGGATATGGGTGGTATGAATTGGGATGGTGGGGTATGATTATGGCAGCGGGATGAGTCGCCTCACAGCAAGAAGGTCCTAGGTTAGAGTTGCAGGGCGTTTCTGTGTGGAGTTTGCATGTTCTCCCTGTGGTTCCAAAGACGTTCACATTAGGCTGTTCCAAATTGCCCTATATGTGGATGTGAATGGTTGTGTGTTTTTTGGCCCTGTGATGGTGTGGAGAGCTGTTCGGGGTGTACTCAGCCTCTGCCCAGTGTCGGCTGAGATAGGTTATAGCTTCCCTGCGACCCCAATATGAGTAAATAGTTTGGCAAATATGTGAGTGAAAGTGAGTATTATGTGTGGTGGGGTATTATTGGGGTGGTGGGGTATGATTTGGGTGGTCGGGAGCCTGTACGATGTAACTTAGGGTCCCCAAAGGTTTTAAAACTGCCCTGAAAAGTATATAATGTGTGAGTTCAGATTCGAGGGGCGCTGAAGAAGGCGGAGCAGGACATGCACGTTAGCTGGTCTGTACCAGAATCTCTCCAGCTGTGGCTGCAACTCACCCATGAGGTGGAGATGCAGTATTACAACGTCAAAAAGCAGAGTGCTGAACAGCAGCTGTCCACTGCCAAAGAAGAGGTACCAACACTATCTAAACCTGTGGTGCCTAGTTTGATAGATCTTATATTCATGTTTACACTTTTATGCTGCTTTGCTAACTCCTTATACCTTATACCCTGTATATGTGTGTATTTGTGGTTGTGCTCTTGTTTGGTTGTTTCTCAAGGCAGAAAGAATTAAGAAGAAGAGAAGTTCTGTTCTTGGTACCCTCCATGTGGCACACAGTTCCTCTTTAGATCAAGTGGACCACAAAATTTTACAGGCCAAGTAAGACTTTATGAGAGTGAAATTCTGTGTGTTTACAGCGTGAATAAAATTGGGAAATTCTGTTGACACAGCAAGAAGCTCCTGGGTTCAAATCCTAGGCTTGGCAAGGGCGTTTCTGTAAGGGGTTTGCAGCTCAGGTACTCTGCTTTTCTCCATGTCTAATGACATACAAATTAGGCTAATAGGCTGTTCCAAATTGCCCCTAGATTTGAGTGTGAACCATTGTGTGTGTGTTGGTCCTGCAATGGACTGGCAAGCTGTTCATGGGGTACCCTGCCTTCACTCAGAGTTGACTGAGATAGGCTCCAGCCTTCCCGCGACCCTAGTAGGATTAAGCGGTTCAGAAAATTAATGAATAAATGAATGAATTAAATTGTGTTGGCAGGCGGCACAGTGGCATAATGGTTAGCACTTCCCCCTTGCAGAGAAAAGCTTCTGGGTTAGAGCCTCGTGCCTAGCAAGGCATTTCCGTGTAAAGTTTGCATGTTCTCCTCGTGCTTTGGTTTCCTCTGAGTACTCCCATTTTCTCCCACAGTAAAAGACATTTACACCTCGACTATTTAGATATTCTCAACAGAGCCTAGATGTGAGTGTGAATGGTTGTGTGTCTGTGTTGACCCTGTGACAGTCTGGCAAGCTGTACAGGGTGTACCTTGTCTTTGCCCTGAGTTGGCTGGGATAGTGTACAACCTCCTTGTGACCCTTATGAAGGATAAAGCGGAAATGAATTGTGCTGCCAATTGGAAACCCTTATTGTGTACAAACAATTGTAACGGACAATAATATTAAAGAGGATTTTGAGGGAATTACAGAACAAATCGTAGGGATTAGGGAATACAGTAATATTACTCACTCTCACTCACTCATTTGCCGAACCGCTTAATATTCTATATCCCATCCGACATTCTGCAAAGGCAGGTACACCCAGAACAGCTCACCAGATCATCACAGGGCAACACACATACACAACCATTCACACTCATATTCACATCTTGGGGCAATTTGAAACAGCCAATTAGCCGTCCATGTCTTTGGACTGTGGGAGGAAACCGAAGTACCCAGAGGTAACCCACAGAACTAGGCAGAGAACATACAAACTTCACACAGAATCACCCAAGCCTGGGTCTCGAACCCAGGAACTTCTTTCTGTGAGGCAGACGTGCTAACCACTACACTGTATTGCCCACAATAATATTAATAATGATCATTAAGGAGTTTGTTGATATTTCTGGTAACAGAAACGCACTAGCGGAGGTGACAGCCTGTTTGCAAGAACGCCTGCACAGATGGCAGCAGATAGAGTTGTTGTGTGGATTTGCCATCATGAACAATGCTGGACTGCCCAGCCTCACATCCACCTTGTACCCTGACCCCAATTGGATGGTCTTGCCAAGATCCATGATGTCCTCCTACCAAATGCCTATAGGCATTGATGACATGGAGGAAGGCATGCCTTCCATGATGCCCCAGAAGATTCCTGGTGAGTATGGCTGACAATGGAGTAAGGATCAGATGGTGGCGAGTTCAAATATGAGCATCATCAAGTTGCCTCTGTTGGGTCCTTGAGCAAGGGTCTTAATTGTAAACTGCTCAGTTGTAATGCTGGATAAAGGCATCTGCCAAATTCTACAAGTGTGCATGTAAATTTGGGGACCAGTAATGTAATTGTTAGGGTGCTGGGCTCAAGATCGAGAGGATGTGAGATCTAAGTACTAAGACCTCTGGCTAGGGTCTAAACCACAAGTGTGCTTCTGTCAACCCAGGAGTATAAATGGGTACCAGTACTTACTGGTAAGGTAACCTACAATGGACTAGCATCTAATCCAGGAGGATTGAACTCCTAGTCACTTCACATTACAGAAACTAAGATAGTAGTAAGCTATCTACCAGTAGGCTCAGGTGTAAAAATCCCAACAGACTTTGCTTTACTTGCATGTAAATTAGAAGAAATAGTCCAGACTGTCTAAACTCATCTACCAATTTTTTCACAATCACAGTAACTCCACTCAAGCTCTCTCCTCGAGCGCTGGTCCGTTCTCGTCGAACCGGTCATATTGTCCAGCCACCTGTGATTCTGTCACCTGACCCTGATCTTCTAATCCCAATTCGGCCTCCACTCCCTCGGTACAGCGAGGAGGAAGGGGAAGGAATAATGTACCCTGGTATTGTGAAACAGTAAGTGTTTATTTTAGAGGTTACTAGCAATAGTTGACGAATGGTTTGTAGCATATGTGACCTGATCTGGAAAAATGGGTCTGAATGACCAAAAATTGAAAAATGAGTTAGTGACAGGGTTGAAAGGATGAGATTTTTAGTATCAGTCTGTAAGCTTTACAATGGTACCAATTTTGTTAAAATATCCTGAAAACCGACGAATTTATGAACATTTGAATTTTGTTGGATTACGTCAGTCATTCTGAAGAAAAATCAAGAAAAATGCATTTAAAGTTTTGGGACTGTTCTGATAAAGTATCCTTCAAATGTCCTTAACAACCAATATGTTATCTTCCTTCTATTAATATAAAACTTTACATCATTTCCCATAATTTCAAGTGAAAAGGAAGGAAAGGAGATGTCAGAATTCAAATTTAAATTCAATTTATTAAATTTCAATAATCTGTACCAGCTCACAGGGACAGAAAATAGTACATGAAGTAATGGTACTTCGGACAGGCATCACTTTCCTCACCAAACAAACTTTCATCATCACTGTTATCATTTTCCGAATCTGAGGAAGGCACAGGGTCATTGGAACTAAAGTAATTGTTCACAAAATCGCTCCAGTCCTGTTGACCATCCTGCTGAATGCAAGTTGCACAGATCCCAGTCGGCTAGCAAGTTCAATGCTCCTGCAACTTGACAGTGTTTCGACGGGGCCATTGTCCCGATCAGACATTGAATATATCTCTGCATGCAAGACAATTGTTTCACTAGTAGTAGACCCAAAATTTAGTCGTAAATGATGCAAAATTTCACACTTTTTGATGGAGGATTCGATAACCGACTTGAGTAAACTGGATGTGGCCATTACTGTTTATTACACACAATGCAGTGCACTTACTGCCAATCAGCGTGCTCGTTTGTGGGTCACAGCTGGGTCACTGGCCATTGCAAAGTAACAAGGCAGGTTTGTTTACAAGTTTTTGAGCGCTCTGATTACCTTTCTGTAGGGAGTATTGCCACTTGCATTCTATATATAGAAGGTGGAGCCCCTCGTCAGGAGGTACCAGGATGATGGGGGTATCGCCAGTGAAAGCCAGATCAGAACCTCGGCTATTTAATGGATATTTCCTGGTCTTTGCTGCCAAGTTTAGAGATAGGATCTTCTGCTAAATGGTCAGTTTTGTTACTTTATATAAGTTTCTGGGCTATAAAACTTTGGGAAATGATAGATTAATAGTACATCTATCAAATCAGAGAAAAAAAGAAAAATTGATAATTCAATGCCTTACAATGTATTTTGGCCTGTATCTCCGAAGTGGTACTTGCAACTTCTGACTCAATTTGCCAGATCAGTTCACATATGTACTTTGTAGATTTAGTTGCAGTGATATTACTAAAGACTACAGTTTCATGGTTTACACTTTTATGGTTTGTTTTTCTCTTTCTTGTAAATGAAGAACATTACAAAACATCATCAGTATATTCTACAATCCTTTACATGTGTTATAGAGAGTGTCTTGAAACAGCCTCCAATCCAGATCCCAGTGGACCCACTGTTGGAATAAAATACACGAGCACTGGATTGGATACGTCTCCGCGAAAATTATATCGTGACAACTTGGACTTTTTCTCTGATACTGTTTCAAGTAAGATTCCACTTGACGGACAGCAGAACAGTCCCTTAAGAAAGATATCCCGAGAGGAGCTTGGATATCCTCTTAGGAGTGAAAAGTCTAGAAAAGTTTCACATGAAGAACTTCAAGTTGAAACTCAAGGCAGAAAGATATCAAGGGAGGAACCTGAGGTTAATCCTCTGTGTACAAAGGAATCTGAGGGTCCTGTTGATTTCAAGAAGACTCCCAGAAATTTACCAATCGACCGTAATTATTCTTCTATTCGACCATCAACCTGGGAGAAATTAGATTCCCCCATGGAACCTTACCTTGGAAAAAGATACATGGATGATCCAGACGTAAATGTTGTCAGTCTGCGACGAAAGATGTTTAGCGAAAGGAAAGATCCCTCAGGAGACAGCCTGTCAAAAATGACACCAAAAGATGAAATTATGACAGATATCCAAATTGGAGATGCAGGTCAAGATTTTGATGTAGACATGGACACTGCTCCAGGATTAATGCTTAGAGAGGAGACTCAAAAGGGACAATTCCCAGTAATGGACAAAACCTCAGACTTTCCTTCCACAATCTCTTTGAGAGATGAGCATGATGATGTGGTTTATGTGGATGGACAAAAGGTAAAGGTACGAGATATAAAAGAGTTGCCCAAGGAACGGTTTTACAGAAATGTGCTGAGAGAAGAATTAGGTCTGTCTATGGGAAAGGGAAAGCTGTTTAGTGGTGCTTCAATAGATAGCACTTTTAAGAAAAAGACACGTGATGAATTAGAAGCTTCACTGGAAAACCCGCGAGGAATGTCTTTAAGAGAGAGAAGGGATAATGCTGTTTCCATGAAGATCTCTTGTGATGACCGTGACATTCTCACAGAGAGACAAAGACGGTTCCAGGACATCAGGCTAGACAATACTTTGGACACACCTATGGATAAAATCCAAAGAGATGTGCTGGACATGCCTGTGGAGACTGTCAGGCCAAAGATATCCAGAGATGAGCGAGTAGTTGCAGATCAACCTGACCTTACAATCAACTCCCTAATGCTCTGTACTCCTAATCCTTCAGACCCTCTTAGCCATCTAGTGTATGATGGTATTTTAGAAAAGTCTTATCAGAACCCTCCCAATGTACCCAGTTCTGGAGATCTCAGACATACTGTCTCCCTGACCTCAATATCTGCCTCCTCTCAAAGCCTTGCAAGCAGTGATGGTGCATGTAGCAGTTCTACTCATTCTGGAAATCTCTCTCCAGCAGAATCGCGTAGTGGAGACAAAAGAAAGAAATCATTAAAGCTCAAGAATTTTTTCAAGAAAAAGAAAGATAAGGAGAAAGATAAAGACTCAAAACAAGAACACCCACAAGGGGGTTTACATAAGCTTTGAGTTTGAGTCATAACATCAAGAACTTGTAGAATTAGTATACCAGTGTTCATCCATCCATCCATCCATCAATTTTCTGCTGCTTATTTGGGTCTTGGTTGTGGGTCGCAGTTTGGGCAGAGAGTCCCAGGCTTCCCTCTCCCCAGCCACCTCCTCCAGCACTCCTGGGGGAATACTGAAGTGTTCCCAAGTCAACCAAGAATTAGAATCTCTTATGTCCTGGGTCTCCTGCGAGATCTCCTAGTCTGACATGTTTGGAACATCCCTCTTTGGAGCCCTTCCCAGATGTTTGAACTTCTCACCTTGTCTCGAAGCCATCATTTGGAGGAATGTCATTATTTTCACCACCTGCACCTGCAATTTAAACAAAATGTTAGCATAGCAGGGTTTGCCAAATGAACACCAAATCATTGACTTTGTGATGCTAATAATTAGGGATTTTTAAATGAATCTGTAATTTGGGTTCTCTTCACAAATTTGCTTAGGTGCTTGGCAAATATTTAGAGTATGTTTTGTATACTATGAACAAAAATCTGTAAAAGCTTCACCAGATGCCCTCTAGTCATGTGGAAGCAGTAATTTATGTCTTGGATGTATATTAATTGTAGCTGTATGGCAGATTATTTTAATTTGCTTTTCTAGCTGATGAATAAGGAACCCTCTGATATGCAACATACATAAAACAGTATTATCAGAAGGTACGTGCAAAGATCTTTCCCTTACTCCCACTGATGGTCATGGTTTAGTTAAAAAAAAGTTAAAGTTTAATGTAATGTTTCATGTTAAATTTCAATGTTAAACCTTGTTATTGGTCAACATTTTGTGTTACTAGGCCCACCCACTTTGTGGTTCCAGTGGTTGTTGCTAAAGGTTACACTTTCACATGTAAAGACTTCATAGGGCAGCATGGTGGTGTAGTGGTTAGCACATCTGCCTCACAGCAAGAAGGTCCTGGGTTTAAGTCCCAGGCTTGGCAAGAGTGTTTCTGTATGGAGTTTGCATGTTTTTCCCATGCTTGTGTGTTTCCTCAGGGTACTACAGTTGAAAGACATCCACATTAGGCTAATCGGTTGTTCCAATTTTCCCCAAGGTGTGAGTGTGTCAGGTTGTGTGTGTTTTGACCTGTGATGGAATGATGAGATGTTCAGGGTATACCCTACCTTTGCATTGAGTCGGCTGAGATAGGCTCCAGCCTCTCCATGACCCCAGTAGGATTAAGCAGTTCGGAAAATGAAAGAATGAATGAATGAAGTCTTTGTTTTTTACAAACAATAAAATGCAATTAGTGTTTTTGTTTAGTATTTATAGACTGGAGTTTTGCATCATTTTTAATTTGCGCACAGCAGTTTATAGATGATGTCATAGTGTAAATAATGGCTGGAAGAGGAAGTCTGCGTATTTATTTTAGCGACTACCTTATTGCACTATTTTAATTGAGTTCCACCATCAAAAATGTGAAATTGTTTACTTAAATGTAGCATGAATTTATGAAACATCATAGAGTTTTAAACATTTCAAAACTATTGCTATGTGAAATGATCTGCGGCTTTGCAGAATCAAGGACAATTGTGGGATATGGACAGGAAGTAACAGAATGATTTTTAGGGTCTTTAGAACCCCTAATGACTTTTGTGTCTCCCTTTGGGGTTTGAAAGCCTTACAGGGTTCTACACTTAACCCTTGATTTCCCGTACCTCTATTTCCCGGACTTCGGATTTCCCGTACAAAATCATTATTTTGTTTATTTTATCATTATATTATAAAGACATTATTTGGTATTGCCGGACAAATGCTCGGACAAGTCCGGGAATCAATGATGGAAGTCCGGGTCGGTCATGATTTTCAAACTTCCCTCCTGTCCGACCCGTTCCCGTCCGAGTGGATGGACGAAAACGAAGCCGCAGAGGGGAACGAAATAATGTCCGATGAACAGATAGTGGCATCAGTGACAGGAGAACTAAGTTAAAGTGAAAGTGAGGACTGTGACGACGAGCCGGAACCCACATTTAAAATGAATGTGATAAAAGAATGTGCTGATTCGCTCCTTAAGTTTGTGGAAACACAATATTGTGTATCGAGTGTCGGATAAGTGTGTAAAAGTCCGGGACTGTTGCTGAATAATGGCGATTGCCGGACCGATTATGGTAAATGTCCGGGAAAGGGTAGGGACCCTGGACATTAGCGATTGCCGGACTTTTGAGGTTCCCGGACAGCCAGTCCCCTCTAATAATCCGGGAAATCGAGGGTGAAGTGTATGTAGAACCCTACTACAAAATTGGTTCCATGATGAAGTTTACACTCTTGGTTCTTAAAGCTGGGGTTGGTACATTTTTAGCTGTATACAAAAACTGTTATATTGTTTAAAATGAGATTTACACCCCAAAAGCAATCAGTAACTTATCAGATCTGAAAAAGTGCAGTGTAGTGGTGGCTCATCTAGTTTACTGATGCAAAGGTCAGGGGGTTGAATCACCAAGTTACCACTGTTGGGCCCTTTAGCAAGGCCCATAACCCTCAATTGCTCATTTATATAAAAATGATAATAATGAAAAATGAAATGCTTTGGATAAGAATGTCTGTCAAATGTTATAAATGTAAAGAGAAAATAAAACTGTCATCATTTGGTTTTGGAGAATTGTAAGTCACAATTTACACAGATTTCAGAGAGAAGTTGGTTGGATTTTACGAAGTTCAGCTTGGATTATCATGCTTCTGGTAATACATTTAATTTATGCTTTGATTGATAGAACTGTATCTGTGAATGTGAATTAATTATAATAATAATAATAATAATAATAATAATAATAAAATAATAAAAAACATGAAGACGCAACGTCCTTTTTTAGGATTGGGACACACACACACACTGCATGTTCACATCAGATCTGTTCTATACCCCCCATGCTACTCTGAACATGTGGAGGTGGTTATAATCATAAAAACTGATCCAGGATTTGATTTATTATGATTTCATGTAATGAACCTGATGTTATAATTTAGAACATTTGCTTCTACATCACATGCGCATTGAAGTCATGGAAATGTCTGTGGTTAGAGATGGTCACCTCGTAAACACTGCGAGCACAAGCATGTTTCACTTTCTAAGAAACACACACACACACACACACACACACACAGACACCCAGCAGGAAATCCACAATGCCCCTCTGCAGTCACATGAAAAATTCACATCACTGTTTATTTATTTATTTAATCTTACAATAAAAACTTAACGATAAAGTTTTACTGACCTTGACCTTGAGGAAAAAAGATTTGTGTGTCTCTGATGGACTGTCTGTGTCAGCACATCACAGTTAAAGTGCAACCAATGAGGTGTTAGCGAGAGAAACGTTGCACTGACATGGACCAATCAGATTAAAGAACACACAAGCGCATAAAAGAGATTCAGTAGCATGAGGCGCTCAGCACCAGTGTCTGAGATGGAGACATCAAGAGTCGCTCTCATCGCTATCGTGTGTAAGTCCCATTTCACTTTTCCACACTTTCTACATTTCCAAACTCACAGGTGTGTAGAATTTTGTGTACCCTCCTCACTGTAATGTAAAGTGAGATGTGTGTAGAAGTTTGTGTTCCCTCCTCACTGTAATGTAAAGTGGGATGTGTGTAGAAGTTTGTGTTCCCTCCTC
>JBCNYH010000011.1:3124842-3136098 GCA_039654325.1 Tandanus tandanus
CCGGAGACAGAGCTGCACTTCCTCACAGAGTGTACCAAATTCACTCACATACGCCAAAAATATTTTTAAAAATTCCACTTTACCCACCCCGAGTTCTTCCTCCTACCCAACACTGACAAACTACCCCTCCTATTGGGGGAAAGAAAGGAGAGCTGTGTACTAGCAGGACAGTACGTATCCTCCTGCCACAGACAGAGGGACAGTGAGTGACACTCTCACACACTTTATTTTTAGTGCCTAGATAATCAATACTGTTGTTATTAATGCTTAATTCCTTTTTAATTTTTAAAATAAAAAAAAACATTTTTTCTCTCTCTCTCCCCTAATATTCGAACCAATTAGTTCACTTAGTGTTGATGTCATTTAACAATGTTTAAAATATGTTCATATATGTTTCTTGAAACACTTTGGAATTACTGTACATGTATACAGTCATGCTAATAAAGCTTATTAAACTGAAAACTGAAAAAAAAAAAACAACCTGAAAAACTGAGAGAGAATGTGTAAGACAGAGAGAGGGGGTTAGAGAAAGAGATAGATGGTGTGTGTTGGTGTGTGTGAGAGAGAGAAAGAGTAAAAGAGAGAGTGTGTCTGTGTGTGTGAGAGAGAGAATGTGTGTGTGAGAAAGAGAGAATGTGTGTGAGAGAGATAGAGAGAGAGAGAGAGAGAGAGAGAATGTGTGTGTGTGAGAGAGAGAGAGAATGTGTGTGTGTGAGAGAGAGAGGGAATGTGTGTGAGAGAAAGAGAGACAGACAGACAGATGGGGAGAAAGAGAGAGATTGTGTCTGTGTAAGAGAGAGACAGAGAATGCGTGTGTGTGTGAGAGAGAGAGAAAAAGAGAGAGAATGTGTGTGAGAGAGAGAGAGAATGTGTGTGTGAGAAAGATTGAGAGAATGTGTGTGTATGTGTGAGAGAGAGAGGGGGGGAGAGAAAGAATGTGTGTGTGTGTGAGAGAAAGAGAGAGAGAGAGAGAGAGAGAGAGAGAGAGAGAGAGAGAATGTGTGTGTGTGTGTGTGTGTGTGTGTGTGTGAGAGACAGATAATGTGTGTGTGAGAGAGATAGAGAGAGAAAAAATGTGTGTATGTGTGTGTGTGAGACAGAGAGAGGGGGTAGAGAAAGAGAGAGATTGTGTGTGTGTGTGTGTGTGTGTGTGTGTGTGTGTGTGTGTGTGTGTGTGTGTGTGAAAGAGAAGCGAGAGAGAGAGGGTGTCTGTGTGTAAGAGAGAGAGAGAGAGAGAGAGAGAGAGAGAGAGTGCCTGTGTGTGTGTGTGTGTGTGTGTGAGAGAGAGAGAGAAAGAGTGTCTGTGTGTGTGAGAGATAGAGAGAGAAAGAGAATGTGTGTGTATATGTGTGAGAGAGATTTGAGATTTTATGTCTCCTTTATTCAATCACTAAAGAAACATTATATAAATATCACTAAAAATGTGCAAATTCAACAAGTTGATAAATATATGTTGTTTCTAAAAGATCTTAAAAGGGACAAATATCCAAAATTAGCAAAAAAAAAGCTAAAAAAAGAAATAGAAAAAAAAAAATAAAAACATAAAATAAGAGATTCTATGAATTTTCCATGAATGGAAACCAATAGAAAAAAATAAAATAGTGAATAAAAATATAAAAAATATAAAAGCTATAAGAACAGTGAGCCATAAGAAAATAAATATCAGTTCACCATCTTCACTTATCTCACAGAGGGCATCTGATATTCCCCACACTGCACCAAACTTGTGAATGTCATTGATTAAATCATAGTACGTATACTCAAGCTTTAGTCGGGCAGCCAACATCCCCCTCGTCATACCCACCACATCTGTTGTCCCGGTGCCTAGGGTGTTATTCTTCCTGGTTTTCCAGGTTGCTTGTCTGGCTAAACCAGATAAAAAGTTCAGTAGACAAACTGTACCTTTCTTGGCAACACTGTATTTAGGACCATCTATAAAAGGTTCGAGAACTCCTCCCCCAGAGCCCTAAACCACACCTTTAACAGGCTGAAGAGGTTTGCTAGCCGGCTGTAGTTCAGGAACAGGTGCTCTACATCCTCGTCCTGACCACAGAAAGAGCATTCCCTTGTAACTGCTGGATTCAGGTGGGCCACATGTCTGTTTGTTGCTATGATTTTATGGATTATTCTCCACTGTAGATCACCCGTTCATTTCTCTATTGGAGGTTTGTACAGGGTTCACCAGTGTCCTTTCATGTAGAAGCCTGGTCCAAGCAAACCTGACCACCCCGAGGCCTTCAGCCCTCTCAGTGCTGCCTGATGAGTCACTTTCACACAGGTGGTGTATAATAGCTTCTTGGACAGGCTTTAAAATTTCCCCAGCACTGGAGTGCAGAAGGAGAGGAGCATGTCCCCATCCTCTTCTCGTGGTTGTTCCACTGTTGCTGAAACCGTAAAGGGTGGGGAGTCATTGCTGTGGTCACTCGTACCTCCGTCAGGCCTCTTTAAGGCTTCTCCACAGTTCCCTGGCAGCGCCTCTTGGAGTTCGTTGATGAACCTTTCTGCTAGGCGAGGGGACTGTAAGCCAGTGACATTTTTTTATGAAGGCCATTGGTTTCCACCCAGCGCCGTCTCTCAGCTGGGCCAGTGTTGTACATCCACTCACACGCAGAGAGGTCTGTACACTTGTTGAGTTCAGCATTCTTGAAGTGATCCATGGGTTGTACAACAGAGGTTCCCAAAAGATCCACTTTTCTGGCTGAGAGATGCGCCATGTTCTCAGCATCGACTGGTAGAAGCTGGGAAGGCTTCCCAACTTCATCTGTTCTGTGTGTCACTAGGAGCAGTTTCTGGGTGTAGCCGAGGCCCTCCACCTTCCTAAAGAGTGCGCTTGCTGAATGTTTCCATGCCACATCTTCACTGTATAGCAGCTTTTGCACTGCCTGCAGACGAAATGTGGAGATCCGGCTGTGTATGTCAATCAGGCCCTGTCCCCCTTCTTGTACTGGTAGACAGAGTACAGCTGCCTTAGTCCAGTGTTGGCCCTACCAGAAAAAGTTCACCAATCTCCTCTGTATTTCTTGTTCGAGCTCTGCAGGTGGTTCAAGGATGCTGAGCTTGTGCCACAGGCTGGAGGCGGCCAGGTTGTTTGCTACCAGGATCTTCCCCCTGTAGAACAGCTGGGACGAAACCCAACTCCATTTCGACAGCTTGGCCGCCACCTTCTCCAGCAACCCTCCCAGTTCTTTTTCTTAAAAGTTTCTGTTCCTAAAAACACACAGAGAAACTTCATCCCATCTTTTCTCCACTGTAAGCAACCTGGGATTTGTGGTGGTCCCGTGTTCTCCCACCCACCGTGTTCTCATACATGGTTAGAGTGGTGTTAAGTCTTGCTATGTCTTCTTGTGTGATAAAAACTGTGACATCGTCTGCATATGTTGACACTATGAATTTTCCTCCTGTAGGGTCACCTGGGATGTAAAAAGCTACTTAGTTCTCTTCTCAGCCTGCTGAGAAGAGGTTCGATAACAAGACTGTATAGCTGACCAGAGAGCGGACATCCCTGTCTGATACCTTTCTGTACTGGTATCAGACAGCTCAGTCCGCCTCCCACCTCATGACCAAGGTGTCAGTATACAGAAGTTTGATCCATAAAATAAAAGATTCTCCAAACCCAAAACTTTTAAGAACTTTAAAAAAGTAGTCATGTCATACTCGATCAAAAGCTTTTTCTTGGTCTAGTGACAACAGTCCCACATTGTATTTATCAGTGATACCCATGTCTCTGATTAAAAACAGATTGTCCGTGATGGATCTGTCAGGCACACAGTAGGACTGATCCTCATGAACCAGAGTGTTTAAAACAACTTTCAGTCTATTTGCCAGACACTTCACTAAAATCTTATAGTCCAGGCAGAGAAGGGAAATGGGCCGCCAGTTCTTTAGTAAGCCCAGGTCACCTTTTTTTGGCAGCAGTGACAGAACCGCACGTCGGCTACTACTGGGCAGTAGCCTCCTCATCGCACAGTCCTTTATCACTTCGTGGTAGTCCTCCCCCAGCGCTCCCCAGAAATGTTTGTAGAACTCCGCAGGCAGTCCGTCTATTCCAGGTGCCCGACCTGCAGATTGCTGCTGAACAACCTGAGTCAGTTCCCTGAAGGAAATGTTGGCATCCAGGATCTCCCTCTGCCTTGGGCGGAGTTCCGGTAGTCCCTGAAGGAGTTGAGCTGTGGTCTCTTCATCAATGTCCCCGGCAGCATAGAGCTCAGTGTAGAAGTCCACTGCTAGCTTCCTCATTCCGCCCTGAACTGTGGTCAGGGACCCATCTGGTCAACGAAGGTGCAGCATTTGTTTCTGCTGTGCCGTCTTCTGCTCGAGTTTGAAGAAGAAGGCGCTGGGGGTGTCCATGTCTGCCACTGCTGCCATTCTGGCTCTAACCAGAGCTCCCTTCATTCAATTCTGAAGAAAGAAGCTCAAGTCATGCCTCTTCTCCCGTAGTGTTTTGCTTGCCTCAGAAGTGCTTTGGATATATGGGTCATTTTCGAGGTGTAAAATCTCCTTCTCTTGCCTCTGGGTGGTTGCTTATGTGTTACGGGTAGCACATGCAGTGTAGTTCTGGCAAAAAGCCTTTATCTGGGTTTTTCCAACCTCCCACCACTGACCAAGTAATTTTTTTTCTGTTTCCAATTATTCCAAAATAAAATGAATCTTTCACAAAACACTGTATCTAATAAAAGTTTTACATTAAAATGCCAGTAATACTGTGGGTGTGGTATTTTGAGCATGTTTATGTCAAAAGTTGTTATGTGGTGATCAGTAAAACCATTGGGGAAAATAAAATCATTTGTTATTCTATTATTATTTAAAACACTCACATAAGTCCTCTCTAGTCTAGCACCAGAGAAAACCGTGTCTGATACCTTCACCCATGTGTACTGTGGTGATTTTGGGTTTCTGCTTCTCCATATATCAACCAGGTTAGCTTTTTTATGAGGCTCTGAAGTAGCTGGCTGGACTGGGGATGTGGCTCTTCCCCATTTCTATCCAAAATAAAATCAGCAGTACAGTTCCAATCGCCCCCCATTACCATAAAACAATCTTTACTGTACTGTTGTAATGTGTTGTCGATCTTTTGTAAAACATTAAAATGTTCTGGACCATTATTGGGTGCGTAAACATTTATAAAAAGAAACAAAGTGCCCTGAAATTCAGCTTCAACAATTAAAACCCTCCCCTTTACAAGTTCAGTTACTGAAATAACTGTGACATTAAAATTCTTTGTAAAGAGAATTGCTACCCCTGCACTCATGTTCGATCCATGATAAACCAAATCTTCCCTTCCCACTGAACCCCCCAATCCACCTCATTAGAGCTATCAAAGTGTTTCCTGTAAGAAAATAATCTCAACCTTTTTTAGTTGTAAATACTCTGATAAAACAGCTCTTTTATTCTTATCTCTAGCCTCAATAATATTTAGAAAAGTATCCATGAGGAGGTGGAAAGAAAAGGACAGGATCAGAAGGAACATAGAGCAGGAGATCAAGAGGACAGACACCACGTGACTTTAACACTTTTTTTCTGGTTTATAGGGGTCTTGCCCCTCTGCAGTTTTGTCAACAGTTTTTTAAGTCTGCATCTTTTTTGCCTGCTCAGTTCATTATACCCGACTGTCCTCTGTAACATGATCACTGATACAATAAACTTTTCAGCATCTGGAAAGTACTCACTCACCTCCACTATTTTCCTGAATGTCTCGTTTAAAAACGTGTTGATTTCTTCCAGTGAGTACATCTGTTCATCCAGTGTCTGTGAACCCAGATCAGACAGGCTGGAGATATCAGATAGAGCATCATCATTCTCCATGACCTCATCACCCCCATCTTCTACCGGGACCTCTCCGGTATCAGTGATGTCGTGACGGGTAGGACAGTTACAGGTTCTATAGTAATGATCTCTGTCCCGCTGTCTGCCCCCCAATCGGTGCCCACCTCATTACTACCCCCGCAGGGCTCTGCTCCACTTACTGCGCCTCGGTTACTGTATCAGTTTCAGTTTCGTTTTTTCCCGCTGTATTGCTCATTAAATCATTACTATCGCCGTATTGTTTTTCCGTTAATGTTACCGCCGCCGGAACACTCGAGTCCTCACATCTCCACCTTTTCCCCAGTTTCTTTTGAACCCTAGCCGGGCCATCACTGGTCCCTTCACCATCATTGGCCTGAGATTTGCAGACATGAAAACTTTTTATTTCGATGTCACCGCATTCAAAACACTGCATGCTCCCCGTGGTCGCGTACAACATGTAGGATTTCCCTCCATGTGAAATACGGAAAGAAACATCCAATGTCGGCGACTCGAGGAACATGAAGACCTGTCTCCTAAAAGACAGCACATGTCTCAGGGCCTCAGTCCTGCAGCCCAGTGTAACGGTTCTCATGGCACTGGCGAACTTCCCAAACCTTGAGAGCTCGCGCTCGATATCTCTGTTCGGGATAAACGGGGGAACATTGGAGACGGTGACTTTGACCGTGGGTGAGACCAGTGGTGTAATAGGTACAAACACATCACTGATCCACACCCCGGTCTCAACAACACGGCTTATTAAACACTCCTGTTTTAGGAAGATCACCACGGCCTTATTCATTCTAGACGCCGAGGCGATATTCTCATACCCGACCTGCTTATCGACTGCTAACAGCACATCCTCTACACTCGCCTTCACTTCAGGAACACACCTGATTCAGAAAGGGGATGCGACGAAAGGGAAGGGAAGGGAAGGGCCACACCCAGCCAGGTGGGACGCCATTCCTACACCCCGCCACGCCACCACTCTCCACCTAACACAAAAAATAATGCTAAATGCTAAATGAAAATCCTAAATAATGCAAAATGAAAATTTGCTTTAATACCTAAACCAAGAGAAAAGAAAAAGAAATAAAGTATGAAAATAGAAAGGGATAGATTCCAAACAGTCGCTCTCACTGTGAACACTCACACTGGTGGAACAGAGATACATAGATGAGAGTCTTTCTGCAGGAAGAGAGAGGTGAAACAGAGATACACTACCGAGCGTCTCTCTGCAGGAAGATAGAGGGAGAGGTGAAACAGAGATACATGACCGAGAGTCTCTGCGTGAAAAGAGAGGGAGGTGAAACAGAGATACACGACAGAGAGTCTCTCTGCATGAACTCAGACAAAGGTGAAATAGAGATACATGACCCAAGAGTCTCTCTGCAGGAAGAGAGAGAGAGAGAGAAAGGTGAAACAGAGCTACACGACCTGAGGGTCTCTCTGTATGAAGAGAGAGAGAGGTGAAACAGAGATACACAGCCGAGAGTCTTTCTGCAGGAAGAGAGAGAGAGGTGAAACTTAGATACAATACTGAGCGTCTCTCTGCAGGAAGAGAAAGAGAGCGAGGTGATACAGAGGTACATGACCCAAGAGTTTCTCTGCAGGAAGAGAGAGAGAGGTGAAACAGAGATATACGACCCGCGAGTCTCTCTGCAGGAAGAGCGAGGGAGAGGTGAAACAGAGATACACGACCGAGATGCTCTCTGCATGAATAGAGAGAGTTGAAAGATAGATATATGACCCGAGAGTCTCTCTGCAGGAAGAGAGAGAGAGGTGAAACGGAGTTACACAACCCAAGAGTCTCTATGCAGGAAGAGAGAGTGAGGTGAAACAGACATACACAGCCGAGAGTCTTTCTGCTGGAAGAGAGAGAGAGAGAGGTGAAACGGAGATACACAACCCAAGAGTCTCTATGCAGGAAGAGAGAGAGAGAGGTGAAACAAAGATACACGACTGAGGGTCTCTCTGCATGAATAGAGAGAGAGGTGAAACAGAGATGCACGACCCAAGAGTCTCTCTGCATGAAGAAAAAGAGAGATGTGAAACAGAGATATACAACCCGAGAGTCTCTCTGCAGGAACAGAGAGAGGTGAAACAGATATACGACTGAGAGTCTCTCTGCAGGAAGAGAGAGAGAGGTGAAACGGAGATACACAAACCAAGAGTCTCTATGCAGGAAGAGAGAGTGAGGTGAAACAGACATACACACCCGTGAGTCTTTCTGCAGGAAGAGAGAGAGAGAGAGGTGAAACAGAGATACACGACTGAAGGTCTCTCTGCATGAAAAGAAAGAGAGAGGTGAAACAGATATATGACCCGAGAGTCTCTCTGCAAGGAGAGAGAGAGAGAGAGAGAGAGAGAGAGAGGTGAAACAGAGATTCATGATCAGGGGTCTCCCTGCAGGAAGAGAGAGAGAGGTGAAACGGAGATATACGACCCGAGAGTCTCTCTGCAGGAAGAGAGAGAGGTGAAACAGAGATATACGACCCGAGAGTCTCTCTGCAGGAAGAGAGAGAGAGGTGAAACAGAGATACACGACCCAAGAGTCTTTCTGCATGAAGAGAAAGAGAGAGGTGAAACAGAGATACACGACCCGAGAGTCTCTCTGCAGGAAGAGAGAGGGAGGGGTAAAACAGAGATACATGACCGTGATGCTCTCTGCAGGAAGAGAGAGAGAGGTGAAACAGAGATTCATGATCAGGGGTCTCCCTGCAGGAAGAGAGAGAGAGGTGAAACGGAGTTACACGACCCGAGAGTCTCTCTGCAGGAAGCTGCTTATTCCTGTTAGGGTAACAGGGATCTCAGTCAAATCTGGGCAAAGGTGGGGTACACCCGGAACAGCTCACAAAACCAAAGCCTAATATGCATGTCTTTGGACTGCGGGAGAAAACCAGAGTAACCAGACGAAACCCAAACAAGAACGGGGAGCACATGAAAACTTCACACAGAAACACCTCCAATCCCGGGACTCAAACCCAGAGCCTTCCTGCTGTTGAGATTCTTGCTCTCTCTCTATCTCTCTCATTATACATGTATATACATACATATACACATATACCTACATACACACACACATATATATATATATATATATATATATACCTGGTTTTTATCAGCGAGTGCTTTCCTTCTTTCCTCCGTTTCTGTCAGTCGCTCACTTAAAGCCTCGTTCTCCTCCATCAGTCTCACGATCCTCTCCTGAACAACACACACACACACACACACACACACACACACACACACGTATAATTAAGAAAAGAATGATAAAATGTGTGTGTGTGTGTGTGTGTGTGTGTGTGTGTGTGTGTGTGTGTGTGTGTGTGTGTGTGTGTGCCTTACATTCAGTGCAGCCTGAGAGTGTTTGAATGTGGTGTCCAGCTCCTGCTTCTCTCTCTCGTGATCCTTGTGCATTTCTGCATCAACATGAAACACTCTGATTAAGACAACTACACACACACACACACACACACACAGATCCCTTATCTGTAAAATACAATTCACCTTCAAACATTTTTTTGTATCGTTGTCTTAGCTCCTCTATGTGCCGGCTGTGTGCTACTTTCTGTTCTGTCCTCAGTGCTTCCTGTTTGCTCTTCACCTCCTCCACCTGCAGAACAAACCCAAGACATGTTTGGTGTGTGAGGTTTTAAGTGTATGCATTTTCTCTGTGTGTGTGTGTGTGTGTGAGTGTGTGTTGCATTGTGATTCAAGACATGGTCCCACCTGCTGCCTCATGAGTGCCGTGCAGCGGTCAGCCTGGTCCTGATATGCCTGGTGTGTTTTGTCCCATTCGGCTGAGTAAAAGTTCCTGAGTGTTTCCTCCAGCTGAGCCAACTCCACCTGGTGCTGCTGCTGCAACGACAACACCGTCGCATCCAGCTGAGCACACACACTCGCCTTCTCACACTCCAACCGCTCACAACACACCACTGACTGAGCTGAGAGAGAGAGAGAGAGAGGGAGAGGGAGAGAGAGGGAGAGAAAGTGGGGAAGAAGAGGGAAAGAGAGACGGGAGGGAAAAGAAGGAAACAGAGAGGGGTATAAAGCGAGAGAGAGAGAGGGAGAGGCAAAGGGAAGATAGAGAAGGGCAAGAGAGGTAGAGAAAGAGAGGGGAGTGAAAGGGAAAGATAGAGAAAGAGAGAGAGAGAGATCCAGGGGAGAAAGAGAAAGAGATAGAGAGAAAGTAAGGGAACAAGAGTGGGTGGAGAGAAAGGGAAAGAGAGGGAGAGAGGGGGAAGAGGGACAGGGAGAAAAAGGATGTAAAGAGAGAGAGGAAGAGATCCAGGGGAGAAAGAGAGGTAAAGAGAGGGGGGGAAGACAGAGGGGAGAAAAAGAGACTTTACAAAACATACACAGGTGTGTGCACCACAGGGCAAAGAAGTGTGTTAGTTCAGTTAATGCATCAGTACAGTCTTATCACACACACTCACACACACACACACACACACTAGTAGAGATAAGCTGCCAAGTACCTGCAGGGCAAAATAACACAGCTGCTGTAGATCTTCTGCGTGTGTGTGCGTGTTTGTTACGTGTGTCTGATTTAAACGTTCTATTTTTCACCCCCCCCCTCTCTCTCTCACACACACACACACACACACACACACACACACACACACACACACACACACACACACACACTCTCACACACTGGAAATCACTGCTAGGCAACAGGAAATGGCTCACTAAGTCTGATTATATTTAATGTATGAAAATAAATTCATCTGATTCGACCGATGTAACCGTCACTGCCCATGTGCTGTAGATTAGCATGGATGTTAAGCAGCACGGCCATAGAGGGCCGCTCACAGTCAAAACCTGACAAAACCAAACAAGGTGACAGTGAAGAAGGTTTGAATAAAGAGAGAGAGAAAGCAGAGGCGGTGATGGAGACGCTGTAAACATCATATAGACATTTACTAGCTTTTACGTTTTTACAAAAAGTTCTGAAATTTGAAAAACTTTTTTGTTATGTCTCGTTTCAACTCTAGGCTACGCTGCCTGTTCATTTAAAAAGTTGTGTGCGTATGAATTGGGGTGTGGTTTGAAATGGAACACTCTAATAATAGACTGGGTTTGCTAGCTTCTGCGTGCTACTGCTAAAACCACTGATTGCACCTTTAATTGTGTTTATGTTTTTCATATCACACTGAACTGAGCCAATTACCAGCATTACAAGATGTCTTTGGGTGTGTACCTAGTGGCACGTGGGCGTGGTCAGAGTGTAGCTGGGCGCGGGATTCAAAGAACACGCTCTCACACACACACACACACACACACACACACACACACACACACACACACACACAGAGTTATAAATAACTGTTTACTGAGGAGGACGTGGAAAAAACGTGATCAAGAAAAACCTGATTGGGACACAGTGAAAAAGAAAGGTGTGTGTGTGTGTGTGTGTGTGTGTGTGTGTGTGTGTGAGAGAGAGAGAGAGAGAGAGAGAGAGAGAGAGAG
>JBCNYH010000011.1:3147853-3159051 GCA_039654325.1 Tandanus tandanus
TTAATAATAACAACAAAACAACAACAACAACAACAACAACAACAACAACAACAATAACTTCTAAGTAATTGTTTTTGTAATGAAATGTTGTTGTTTTTTTTTGCATAATTTAGGCTTCATTTAGTTGCATAAATTTGCATACATTACAGAACATATAAAGACCTTAATTAGAAAAAACTTTTATTGTGAAATTTTAAAATATCCAGTATAATAAAATATCGCATTGTGTGTGTGTGTGTGTGTATACCTGCAGTGTAGGGTTTAGCAGGCGTGTTTGTTCTGTTGCGGATGCCTGCTGCAGGTTTGGTGCTAGCGGATTTTCCCTGTGAGGATGAGGAAGGTTTACTACACGTTTCTTCACTCCTCATCGCCTGAGCAACACCTGAGTATACATCATCATCATCAACACCATCTCCACAATCATCATCATCATCGTCTTTTTTATTATAATCATCAACACACACACCTTTGTTGTCACTGCCTGCACTGCCCACAGAGGATGAGCTGAGGCTCATGGGAAGGCTGCCACTTTTGATTGGCAGTTTTGAAGAGGCAGCTTTCAGAGGAGCCTTCCAGGAAGGGGGGGAGCCACATGTGGTTGGGCTGCTGTCAATCACTCTCATCTTTGGCACACCTACATCATTACAATAATTAATACTATACTGTTACAATTACAGTGGCGTTTCCATGGTGACTAATCATCACATGGTGATTGCATCATTACAGTTATACTTCAAAGGAATCATAAAAAAAAGTGCTGCTGTTTTGGAAGAAATTAAAGATAGTCGCACTCACACACAAAATAACTGTAGAGAACTCCCATTTTACTGAAGCTGAAACCTCTGTTGTGTGTGTGTGTGTGTGTGTGTGTGTGTGTGTGTGTGTGTGTGTGTACATGCTTGCATGCATGTGTGTAGCCATAATAATTACTCTATTTCCTGATGTTTGATCCAGTGACATTAGAAATATTAAGCCTCAAATTGAAGTACAGATGTTCAAGAAATGAATCAGTGCCCCCCCAAACACCACACACACACACACACACACACATACACAAAAGCTCGGCTGTTGTCCGACTTTGGGGTCAAAGTGTGGACTGAACAAACAGAACAGACTCTCAATTGTCCTGAAGGAATGTGGCCTTTTTGGACATTTTACCGGACACACACACACACACACACACACACACACACACACACACACACACACACACACGCACCTCCATTTCCTGAGTGAGTCTGCACTGTGTGTGGGAAACAGCGGACCACAGTAAAAATGAGGGATTGCATAATACGAACGTGTGCGGTGCTATTGATACCAGCTGCACCCACTCACACACACACACAATAAAGAACAAACAGGATAGCACAAAATACTCAACTCATTCAATAGTCAGTGTGTATACGTGGACTCTACGTGTGTGTGTGTGTGTGTGTGTGTGTGTGTGTGTGTAAAAAAGAGAGAAATAGACCACACGAGAGAGAGAGCGAGAGAGAGAGTGACTCACTTGCCACTGGAGCTGCTCGGACCCCAGCAGACACACACCCTCGGCTCGGGACCCTTGTTACGACTCCTGAAGGTCGGAGGTCAGACGAGACAGGCTGCAGGAAGAGAGACGGCAAGTCAGCACCTCGCAGAGACACAAGTGTGTTAGCCATTCCAGTGAGAGAGACAAGGAGAGAGAGAAAGAGAGAGAAGGAATGAGAGGGAAAGACATGGAGAGACAAATAGAGAGAGGGAGGGGCGGAAAAGGAGGAGGGGAAAACTTCAGCAAAAGAAAACAAAGTTGGTGTGTGAGATTTCCTTTTCTTTCTGTTCAGGCAGTTGTCTTACGCGCACACACACACACACACACACACACACACACACACACACACACACACACACACGAGTCCAATGAGTGTGCAGCTTCCAGGATTTTGCCTGAGCATGTTTTTCTGTGTTCCTAAATAGAGAAGAACAGAAAGGAGGAAGAAAATAAACAAGAGAAAAGAAAGATGGAGAGAAATAAAGCTGAAATTAAAAAAAAGAAAAGGGTGGATAGAGGGACTAAGCACAATGACAAAAAGGAGAGAGAAGGGGAGAGAAAAAGATGGAGGGTGGAGAATGAGGACGAAATACAATAAAAGAGAGACAGTAGATGAAAGAAAACAAAATGCAGAGGTAGAGAAAGAAGAAGATGGACAAGGAGAGAGGGATGAGGAAAAGAGACATTAAAGTGGAAAAGGAGAGAAGATGGATAAAAACAGGGAAATATTAATTGGAGGTAAATAAAAAGTGGTAGAGAGAGGGAGAGAAAAAAGTTCAGAAGTGACAGTAAAAGAAAAAGTTAGGAAAGAAGGAAGGATGAAAGAATAAAAAGAAAAAAGAATATTTTGGCTTCATAAGGATTAATAAAAACAGAACAAGAAGCTGGAAGAAGGAGAAGAGGAGGGGAAAAATATACAAGAAAGAGCACATGAGAAGAAGATGGAGAGGATAGAGTGAGAAAGAAAGAAATAGAAATAGAGAGGGATGAAGAGTATAACGGCTGCAGTAGGAAGTGTGAGAACATTTCTGAATCCTTGTGTAAACTTTAATGTCAACCTGCAGGAACAGAAAAACACACTGGAGACTGTTGGGGCGTGTCCCAAATCACCAGCGCAGAGTACAGGTACATTCCCAGATTTCTTCTGGGGCAACAGAACACACCGTGGTGATCGTTACCAGTTTTCATTGGTGTTATCAGCAACAGTGTGGAGGTCGACCATCAGCGTGGAGGTCTTTCATTCATTCATTCCTTCATTCATCTCAGCCGACTCTGGGCGAGGGTGGGGTACACCATAAACACCTCGTCAGTCCATAACAGGGAGGGCCAACACACACAACAATTCACACTCACTCACGCCTAGAGGCAGTTAAGAACAGCCAATTAGCCTAATGTGCATGTCTTTTGTCTTTGGACTCTAGGAGGAAACGGGAGTACCCGGAGGAAACCGACATGAGCACAACAACAACATGCAAACTTCACACAGAAATAACCTAAACCCAGAAATAACCTTAAACCTTTAACCTTCAACCCCTTCTTGCTCTAAGGTGGACGAGCTGACCACATGGATAAAGCTGGATGGTGGATAAAGCTCTCACTGGTGATGAGTAACCCGCCTACCCGCCTACACTAGTAACCCGCCTACACTTGTTCACAGCAAGCTTCACCTTCTTAGCAGGCTTTCGGAAGTCGGAGGAAAGAGATCCCAGAAGAAACTCACACATTCACCCAGATGTGAAGACGAGAGACTCTACAACAATAAAAATAAAGCTCTGCAGGTGAGATGTCCCAGGTTGGTAGCACAGCTCTTATTATAAAGTGTGTAGGTCATGTAACACACTGGCAGGACATCATGACAGAAGGACAGAGGGATATGGAGCCTGGCCACTGTGAAACCTGGGACATCCAACAATCAGCAGACCAAGCTCGATCCATCGAACCAAGGACCTTTGTGTTGCAAAACAAAAACTCTGCCCCAACACCCCAAAACCATGATGTCACTGAATCCCCAGTATGAGAGTAGATATTTGGCAGTGGTCTAGAATGGTACGGTTCTCCAAAACAGTTCCTACATGCTAGTGCTTTTACCTCGGCTGCCATTATGTATTTACCAGTGTCTGTTTATCTTTAAACAGGATTACACAAAAACAAATGATCAGATTTTCATCAAATTTGGTGGAGGGGTGGGGCCTGGGCCTGGAAAGAACCTATTAAATTTTGGAGGTTCTTTTTCATGTATGGGATCATGTGGAAAAATAAATCCAGAAATCCAGAATAAAAGTCCAGATCTATATCATAGGGGAAAAATATTAATACGACACCCACTAGAGGGAGACACTTCATTATACCTAAGCCAAGTTATAACAATCCATTTGCAGCAACCATCCGAGCTGGGAGATGAGGCTTACCCGGACGTCTCTTAAAGTGCAATACAACCGGGATCCACTAGGGACAGGCTACAGAAGACTTCCGGTTCCATAGACTTCCATTCAAAAAATCACTTTGTAAGAGTAAAAGTATCACTTTGTAAGAAATGTATTACAATCGTTATTTACTACATTATTAATTGCTGGTAATATAATTGCTGGTAATATACTGTAAATTGAAAATGTATCCACTGAAAACTGATGTACCAGCACCAACAGAGGGAAGAGCTCACAGAGCAGCAGATTGGATGCCATTCATCTGGTGGTAGAAGAGGGAGACTGCATGATCATCCTCACTTCTCAATATATTTCATAAATATTTCTATTGTTGTATAAAGCTAACATTATTTACAAATTCAGGCAAAACCTCCATCGATGTTTTCTTGCATTAATAGTGTACAATGCTGCAATCCATACGAGATATGCACCATACAACCATTAACAAACTTCTAGTGTGAACTTCATTAATAAATTAATTACTGATGAACTGAATCACTTCGATAGCTGTGGATCAGGGTAAAGGTGGACTTAACGGTTACAATTTAATTTTAAACAATAAAAACGAGTAGTTGATTCTCCAGTGTAACATTATTTTAATAACAAGTTTAAATTACAGTCAAAACAGTAAACAATTAAAAAATACACACATATAAAATACAGTGCTTGGTTAAGCAGTCTGTAGGTTTGTTGTACATCATTAAAAAAAACTTTGTTTCACCGGTCCACAATTAAGGTGATTAAAAGTCCAGTAAACATCATTCATCATGAGTCCTTGTGTGTGAGAGAGTTTATATGTAGAACCCCAGCCGAACCAATGGATGGAGATACCATCAACACTAAGGTTTTTACCCACGGTCTCTGTGGCTCTCTGGCCCCCACACCGGACGAAGCTGTCCCTCATGATCCTGACCTAGAGTGGATTTAAAATACAGTGAAAGAGTGAGAAACACATACTGAAGGCTATAGTGAAAAAGAGGAAAAGAAGCAGCACTCATTCATTCACTCATTCATTTTCTAAACCGATTAATCTTAATTAGGGTCGCAAGGAGGCTGGTGCTCATCTCAGCCGACTGAGGTCTCAGGCAAGGGCAGAGTACACCCTGGACAGCACGTCAGGCCATCGCAGAGGAGCAGCACTCAGATGAGCACTATCTAAAATGCATTACTCTCTCAATTCAGTAAAAAAAAAAAAGTCTTTTACTCTTTTACATTAAACAGCAATAGAGAATCAACTTATACTCACTTCAGTAGCATTGTGTGGATGCACCTGCCATTCCCAACACAAAGAAGAATTTTATTCTGGAAGAGATCATTTAAAGAGATGTATTAACATTTGTCATACACAATGAAAATAAATTGACCCACAGATAATAATAATAATAATAATAATAGCTCACAGTAATAGAGCTGAACTGTTCGTTCAACTTTAATTCATTAACTTTACAGGTAGATCAGGCAGGTAGAATAGATGCTAGTACTGTAGTAATGTAAAGTTAGCTTAGCAGCTATATGTACAGATTTCCACCTGATAAACTGCACTCACCAACAGTTAACTGTATCTCACCCACATTAACAACCAGCTATCACTATTAACACTCAAACTTTCTAAATACAAAAAAAATCCAAACTGGCAGAACCAATTTTAAAACAGTGTTATACTCTAACCCTGAGTGGCTAGCTCGTTAGCTTATAAACAGTTAGCTAATACCCGTTCTTACACTAGTAAGTTGGCTCACTCATTGTAACTTCAGCTTCAATTACACTATAAAATACTTCTCATATATGTAATATTTACAAAATATGGACATTTCTGTATTTAGCTAACAAGATTACTTTAACAATCAGCAAGAAGGCTTACCTCGGGCTACAGGTGGTGGGGCCATAGGGCAGGACATAGACCGGAAGGGCGGGTTGGATGGGCGGGTTGATCCACCCATCGCTCCTCCCATTCTCCCAGCATGCTACTCGGTCGCGTCAGAATATGTCACTTCTGGAGCCAAAAATAATAGATGCTAACGGCATATTTTAAACTTCCGGGCTTCCTCACGGCAGTTGAGCAACAGAGCACAACCCAATGGGTGACATCACGGAAGGCTACGTCTATTTCTTTTGACGGTCAATGGGGGGTACCTTACACTCTATGAGAGATCCTCTTGTTCTTCAGGTAATTGGTGGGGCACCAAGTGGAAAGGAGGTACATATTTAGGCAATCAGACAAATAAAATTGCAGGACTTACCTGGTCCCCATCACCATCTCTGGTACTCTCGTTGATGTTCCTGCTCTCATCTCTCACAGTTTCAGGAAACCTTGAACTTGCAGTCTGCCCATAGCTGCCATCTGAGAAAACCTTTGATCCCTGGAACTCCGGTGGTTGCATTTTGACCATTGGTGACCGTGTAGATTTGCTGTCATTGTCCGAACTTGTTATGCGCGTGGTCACTCTTGCCTGAGTAGAGGACGCACGATTCATCTTGACTCCATCAACATCTTGCTCTCTTCTATTGGCTGCTCTACTTCGAGTGGTCTGGAAAGTTTTCACGCCACCTCCATTTGATTGGTTGTAACTGATATTCACTGGTCTTGGGGTAGAAGTGGCCCTGGAGATGACTTTAGGTTTTACATTTTTGAGATTCGGTCTAGAAAACCGTTTTGTAGATTTGATTTTTGGAGGTTCCATTGGAGACCTTGTGTGTAATAGATCTGGAGGATTTTGTAAGATGTTTCTTTTAGGAAGACACGGAAGATCTTTGATATTCTGGCTGGGTGAGGATGGAGGAGCACCTTGGGAACCTGCAGATGACATTGCCTGATTGAGGTTTAATTCTACAGATAGTTGAGATGGAGATTTCTCAGTGGAAAGATCTACAGTTGTCTGCACAGCCAGGTGGATCTCACGCTGAAGATCCACACTGGCTCTCTTGGCTGATGTCTGGATCTGGTTCTCCTCACTGCATAGCTCTACTGATTCCTGAATAACCTGCTGATTTGAAGAGCCCCCGTCCAAACTCATGTTTGAGTGCTTCATCTGCACATCCTTCTTGTAAAGCTCAATTGACTTCTGATGAGTCTTGAGGTGAAGCTCACTGCCAAGGTTCATATCTGTCCATTTGCTTGATTTTTGCATCGTGCTATTGTCATTGTGAAACACCTGAGAAGCATCCTGGTGCAGCTCACTCACAAGGTCAACACTGGGCCTCATGGCTGAGTTACACATCTGGGCCTCCTCATTGGGAGAATCCAGTGAATCCTGAAAAGTCTGATGGATCTCAATCACTGGGCCCACACCAGCTTTCTGATGGATCTCAATCATTGGGCCCACACCAGGTTTCTCATTTGAGCTGCACATCTGGACTTTCGCAGGCTCACGTTGTTTCCTCATCACTACTTCAACAAACCTTGGAGACAGAAAAGAATCTTCTACTTCATCGTCACCTTCCACTTCCTCAGAAGAGAATGTCTGTTCATCTGTGGCTGAAAAGTCTCCTGACCCTCGTCTTCCTTGTTCTCCTTTAACACCCACATCGGTAAAGACATTATCAGTCTTTTGAGTTAGATGGTGAATTACTGTTACGTTATCCTGGTCTTCACATTCAGCATGCCAGCTTCCGTTGGTGGCATCTAAGTAAACAGAAACAGAATTGTCGTTGTCATCAGGTCTGCAATCTGGACTCTGGATCCCTGAATCATCTTCACTGACTGCTGCTTTCTTTTCCATCATCCCCTCCGGTAAGTCCACGTCCAGGTTACTAAGACTGTATGTGGAGTCTGGTGATGATGAAGATGATGATACGGAGGATTTGAGGAAAACACTGTTGTTCTGTAACTGTAGACACATGGTTCGGTGGACACCATCCTGAGGCTTCATGGTTAGAGCAGATGCATGAAGCTCACTCATGTTTCCACTCAAACACAACAATACCAGTAAGAGATTGGCCAGCTAGTATTACCACATATCCATATACCACATATTTCTGTTCAGAGCATACTTGGTCAAATCCCACTCGAGGGATAGTTCTGAAAATCATAGCACTCCAGCATTTGTTGGAAGCCCATCACGTTGCTTCTGGTCCTTAACAAGAAACCTAAAAGAAAGAAAGCAGTTTATTGCATTATTACCAAACATATCAAAGACCAGAAAGAATCTTTTTATGTTCTTTATAATAAGAAACTAATTAATAAAAGTTTACACTAGCTTCATTTGCAGTAAAACTCATTACAAGTTCTTGGTCTAAAAGGTTCAAAAGGAAGTTATTGTAGGTGGAGCTCAGGAAGCCATTCCAATATCTCTGTTATCCAACAGCCAAAAATTAAATCATGTACTGAACAGAAAGAATCAATAAAGGTTACTGAAAAAAATAAAATCTCCATCCGCAAGTCTGAATCGAATCACTAACCATCATGTCACACAAAAATCTAATATTTAACGCAAGCCAAATGAATTAAAAATAACTAATCTAACAAATACTATTGTAATTTCTACGAGCTAAAAATAATAAATAGAAACAATTAACATCAGCTTAAAAGAATCAAATAACTTAAATGAGTCAAAAAGTCATTAGTGAGCCAAGAGATTCATTCATTCTCTGAACCGCTTAATCGTAATTAGAGTCATGGGGAGGCTGGCGCCCATCTCACCCAACTCTGAGCAAGGGCAGACTACACCCTGGACAGCTCTCCAGGCCATCGCAGGGCAGAAACACGCTGACAGCTATGCAGCCTACTCTTGACGAAAATCAGCAATGGTTCTTTTACATACCTCTCACCACAGACAGTGAGAAACATGGCCGGCATTTGATAGCCCAGTTAGCTGCACTGGCGGAACAGCAGTGACAACCCGCTGATAGTGGGGCTTGAACCCCCCGACCTTGGGATCAGTAATCCAGCACCCTACCACCGGGCCACCACTGCCCCATTAGCTGATATTGTTCCAGTTTATAAAACTTTATTGAATAAATTAGTTATAGTTCACTAAGATTCATTTTTATTTTATTTTATTTTTTGTTTATATACATTTATATTATAATGATTGTCAGACTTGTCCAGGAGAATACTAGAAGTCAGTGCTGGGCTTGTGCAAGCATTGGTTCTGAGTTGGTTCAACTTGAGAACCTTCAATAAAACAGTTTGCGTTTTCATGTCATTATGTCACTGTATACGCCTCTGCATTACCAGCAATGCCAGCACTAAGCAAAACACCACCAACAACATTATTCAACTATATTGTCTTTATACAAAGGTTGCTCCTTGCAAAGCTTCATTCACAAATGACTTTAGTTGGTCTTAATAATCACACACTCAACCCCTAAAGTAAGGAGTGTTTGGTTCCGTCCCTACCAAGTCTTGGTGCTACTTTCAAACCAGGAGTCCCAGCTAGTAGTCATTTGCGAATGTGAAGAGCTGGTTCAAGATTAGGCACTGGTTCTGAACACAGGTTGAATGAATGAATGAATTATCAATGATGGAGGAAAAAGTCCTATCTCACACGCTATAGCAGGGTCATCAATTATAGAACTGCCGTCGAATCCAGATCCATCAAGGTATTTCAGCAGGTTGGAGCCTATCTCAGCCAACTCTGGACAAAAGCAAGGTACACCCTGAACAGCTCGCCAGTCTGTCACAGGGCCAGCACACAACCATTTACACTCACACCTAGGGTCAGTTTGAAACAGCCAATTAGCCTCTCATGCATGTTTTTTTTATTGTGGGAGAAAACCGGAGCAAACACAGGCAGAACATGCAAACTCCACACAGAAACGCCCTCGCCAAGCCCAGGACTCGAACCCAGTACCTTCTTGCTGTGAGACGGACATGCTAACCTCTACGCCACCGTGCTGCCAGGCCCTATTTATTTGTGTCCTGTTTACTTGAAAGCAACTCACAAAGAATTAATAAAAGTTTACACTAACTTTTTATATAATTTTTTCAGTTGCCCTCTCTGATCACTTTCTCTCACACACTCACTCATTTACCAAACCACTTAATCGTATTAGGGTCGTGGGAGGCTGAGGCCTATCTCAGCCGACACTGGCCATAGGCAGGGTACACCCTGAACAGTTCGCCAGACCATTGCAGGGCCAACACACACACACACACACACACACACACATACATACACATTGCCATTCACACCCACACTCACACCTAGGGGCAATCTGGAACAGCCAGTTAGCCTAATGTGCATGTCATTGGACTGTGGGAGGAAACCAGAGTACCTGGAAGAAACTCATAAAAGCACAGGGAGAACATGCAAACTACACACAAAAACGCCCTCACCGAGCTTGGGACTCGAACCCATGACCTTCTTGCTGTGAGGCCGACACACTACTAACCACTACTATGTTTAAGGACATTGAAAAGAGAAGTATGTGTTTATTTTCTGCTTTCAGTTCAAAACAGATGTCTCATCTGTACAGAGTCTGTGCCTCTAGTCAAAACAAGGTGAAACAAGACATAACCATTGTTATGTTTTGTCTTATTTATAGCCATGGACTAATCAAAAAATAGCTTTAAAAAGGATTAAACGGTAACTTTTGTCACTGTTCAGTCATGTTAGTCACTTCTCAGGAGCTTTATGAGCAGGGGCATTTATACAGAAGGACCGTCACAGATTTTACTTAAAGTTAAAATAAAAATAAGAATAAAAACACACATCTCGGCTTATTGTGGGATTTTTATTGTAACATATCTAACAAAGCCCCTGCAGTGTGTTGTGTGTAATCGGTTGTGTATAAGAGATTACATGTTGTGTAATACAGCAGGACAGAATTCTCTCTATGTCTCCCATTTGTCTACATTTCTGTGTTTCTCTTTTTCTTTCTCACTTTCTCGAGTGATGTTTGATTTTATGGTATCCTGCAGGATGTCTGTAGGAAGTCACCTTTGCTCTTTCTCTAACTGAGTTGAGTGTCCGAGTCTCTATGTGTGTATGTGTGTAAGAAAAGTGGAAATGCTCTTCAATGGGGGGCTGGGAAACAGGGCAGGGCCCTTCCACAGGAATGTCCTGTACAACACACACACATACACACACACACTCGCACACGCACACACACTCACATAACTTTATCGACACTATAAATATACATTTCAAGTCATCTTAACTCTGCTTTCTATGCAACATTTCCTTAAGTTCATTCAGCTCAGAAAGCAAGTGCGTAAATGCATTTACTCACACACACACGCACGCACACACACACACACACACACACACACACACACACACACACACACACACACACACACACAC
>JBCNYH010000011.1:3176905-3187623 GCA_039654325.1 Tandanus tandanus
TGAAACTTCCGCCTGAAAAAACTTTTTCCACACTTCCCCCCCCCCCCCCCCCCAATCCTCTCAGAGCGTTACGGAGAACTCTTCTGCTTCTCCTACTTGCCCAGCATGGTGAAAGAGGAGAGAGAGAGGGCCTGGAGTTTTCTGGATCTGAATGCCGAGTTTAACAGGATGGGAATTCCCAGCAACCTCTGGCACGTTACTCCAGCCAACCACGAGTATAGAGTAAGTACTGACTGATGTTTACTAAGCACTGAGTGACGTTTACCGAGTATGAGTGATGTTTGCTGAGTACTGAAGGATGTTTACCGAGTACTGTGTGGCACTTACCGAGCACTGAGTAATGTTTATATGTTTATTGAGTACTGAAATATGTTTACTAAGCACTGAGTGACGATCACCGAGTGCTGAACAATGTTTAGTGGGGCAGTGGTGGCCCCGTGGTAGGGAGCTGGATTAGTGATCCCAAGGTCGGGGGTTGAAACCCCACTATGAACAGGTTGTCATTGTTGTCCCCCAGTGCAGCTAACTGGGTTATCAAATGCCGGCCATGTCTCTTACTGTCTATGGTGAGAGGCACGTAAAAGAACCATTGCTGATTTTCGTCAGGAGTAGGCTGAATTGCTGTCATCGTGTTTCTGCCCTGCGATGGCCTGGCGAGCTGTCCAGGGTGTACTCTGCCCTCGCCCGAGTCGGCTGTGATGGGCACCAGCCTCCCCGCGACCCTAATTAGGAATAAGCGGTTCAGAAAATGAATGAATGGATGAATGAAGAATGTTTCCTGAGTGATGTTTACTGAGTTCTGAGTGATGTTTACTGAGTATTGAAGAATGTTTACTGAGTTCTGAGTGATGTTTACTGAGTTCTGTGTGATGTTTACTGAGTATTGAAGAATGTTTACTGAGTTCTGAGTGATGTTTACTGAGTTCTGTGTGATGTTTACTGAGTATTGAAGAATGTTTACTGAGTTCTGTGTGATGTTTACTGAGTATTGAAGAATGTTTACTGAGTTCTCAGTGATGTTTACTGAGTTCTGAGTGATGTTTACTGAGTACTGAAGGATGTTTACTGAGTCCTGCAGGATTTTGCTTTTCAACAAATATAAATGACCGATCATCATCCAGATATTTTTTCTTCTTTTGTGTATGTGTGTGTACGTGTGTGTGTGTGTGTGTGTGTGTGTGTGTGCGTGTGTGAGACAGGTGTGTGATACGTACCCCTCAGAGCTGTTTGTCCCGAAGTCAGTGTCTCCTGCCATTATCGTGGGCAGCGCCAAATTCAGGAGCCGAGGGCGACTTCCTGTTCTCTCCTACTTCCACAGGGACACCAGTGTACGTGCTGCTTCTCCACTCGTTCACTGCAGGTTGCCTATGTAGTGCACTTCATAGGGTATAAATCAGTGGCTTCACTCTCTCTTCCTCTCTCTCCTTCTCTCTTCCTTACCCCCTCTCTCTTTCTCCCTTTCTCTCCCTTTCTTTCTCTCTACAGGCCGCAGTGTGTCGCAGCAGTCAGCCCCTCTCTGGTTTCAGCACTCGTTCTCCAGAGGATGAACAGATGCTGCAGGCCATTATGAACTCAAACCCCACCAGCGAGTACATGTACGTGGTGGACACAAGGCCAAAGGTGAGTCATTAAAATGCATCGCTGTAAAAGGTCAGGTGTGGTATTCATGTCTAGTGTGTAAAAGCTAGATTTATCACTTTTATCACACACGTGGGTGTGTGTGTATCTGTGTGTAGCTGAATGCAATGGCCAATCGTGCGGCGGGAAAGGGATACGAGAACGAGGACCACTACATGAACATCAGACTGCAGTTTATCGGCATTGAGAACATCCACGTGATGAGGAGCAGCCAGCAGAAACTCATCGAGGGTGTGTAGTGACATCATCAAAACAATCACGTAGCTGAGTGATGTGGTGGTTTAGAATGATTAGATCGAGTGCTTTAATACACACCGCTTTTAGACGCTGAAGTAGGAAATGAGACTCCTTCTGTACCATGTTGCAGTCGGCGATCTCAGGTCTCCGTCCATGGGAGACTTCCTGTGGGGTCTGGAAAATTCCGGCTGGCTTAAACACATTAAAGCAGTTCTGGATGCCGGAGTCTTCATCGCCAAGGTGTGTGTGGGTGTGTTATACACAGACACTCAATAAACAGGTTAGATTAGATTACCGTGAGCACAATATTTAAATAATTTAGTAAACTGGAAGATTTAGACTGGGTTTTACAGGGTGACCCAAAAAAACAGAACCCATAAACTTCTTAATTACTCCTACAAAAATAAAGCAAAATTATTCTAATTTTGTACACTTGAACTTCTGTCTGTGTATGATTATACTCAAAAGTTTCAGTAATCTAGGACGCTTTGCACAGAAGTTATGTTCTCTCCAGAATATGTTCCAAATGACCTCCTCGGCACTGGAGACAGACTTGCATCCGTTGCGCAAAATTGTCGCACTCGCACGCACTCCTCTCTGGGGATTTCCCTGATTTTTGCTGCAATTGCAGCCTTGAGAAAATTCTGCATTTTGATGGAGCATTTCGACACCGAAACTCTCTCCTAAAATTTGCTTGCACGACCATGTATGATTTGTTGGCAAAATAGGCTTCCACACAAAATGTCTTTTCCTTGGTAGACCAGGACATGTTGGTGAAGACTATGGTTCCAAGCTTTCATGCACAGAATCTACTTCATATCCTGAAAAAAAACCAAAAATCTAGAATTAAATTTATGAATTTCAGACAAAAATATATGGGTTCTGTTTTTTTTGGGTCACCCTGTACCCAATAAGATGATAATACAAGTATATAAATAAACTCTTTGTGTGAGTATGTGTGTGCAGGCTGTATCAGAAGAAGGAGTGAGTGTGTTGGTCCACTGCTCTGACGGATGGGATCGTACGGCTCAGGCCTGCTCTGTGGCCAGTGTTCTGTTAGGTCCCTACTACAGAACCATGAAAGGATTTATGGTAAACACACACATACATGCACACACACGGACATTATAAACACACTCCATAATGTTCATTAGATAATAAACCTGAACACTATTATGTTTATCTCACTGATACTCTGTGGGTGAATACTGCACTCATAAAAGCAATGTTAAAGAAAATGAAGCTCCGCCTGTCATTTCTAGCCCCTCCCACTGAGCACTTTTATAAATGTAGTCTGGATTAGCACGCATTATCTCTGTGTTCTCGGTGCATGCTCTCGGTGCTCTAGTGCAGAAATAATGTAGAATAAACACCAATATCTGGTTGTGTCCTCCCACAGTCCAAAAACATGCACAGTATGCTGATTGGCTGTTCCAAATTGGCCCTAGGTATGAGAATGAGTGTAAGTGTTGGCCCTGCGATGGCCTGGTGAGCTGTCCAGGATGTACCCCGCCGTCCCCCAGAGCCGGCTAAGAAGGGCACCAGCCTCCCCGCGACCCTAATTAGGATTAAGCGGCTTAGCAAATGAATGAATAATGAATATGGTTGTGTCTCTGTAGGTACTGATAGAGAAAGACTGGGTATCATTTGGACACAAGTTCTCACACAGGTCTGTACAGTGGAAAAACATCTATATGTCTCAACATCTCTACATCTCTACATTCAAACATCTGCTCATCTAAACATATGCATGTGTAAGGCATAAAAAACCCCTGACCCGTGTTTCCCCTAACCCGACCGACCCAAAAGTTGTTTTGGTATGTGAAAAACAAATATGAGCTAAACCAATCGACCTCTCAGTTTTGTGATCGATCGGCTGCCAGCTGCTTATTTTGTTTACATGACATTGACCTACGGAGTCAGCATGGGCATTTTTTTAAGGTATTTATTAGTGACTTGTAGAATCAGCCAATGAGAATGCGTTTTAGTGTGTGGCCAGTTGCAATACTATATTGTATTGGCTAACTTTGTTTGGACCAATGACATGGAGAATAATCTAGACTGTGCACCGCTCTCTCTTTCGTGGGTAACATGACTTCCGGTCATGGAAAAAAAACTCAGAGGTGGTAGGTTTGAGTTGTGGATTCATGTTATTTCTGGTGGTAAAAATTTTTTATTCTTTGTAAAACCGGAGTCATGCTGATATTTATGGATAAAAAAAAAAAATGTAAATAAATAAACCTACCAACCCTATTTTTTGAGCCTATTGGGGAAACAGCATTTTTTAGGCCTAAACATCAATTAAACACCTATATGTCTAAACATCTGCATATCTAAACATCTGTACATCAAAACATCTCTATATCTTTACATATCTTTACATTTAACCATTGTGACATTTAAACATCTGTATTTCTCTACACCTAAACATCTGTATGTCTAAAATTTGGTATATTTATACATCTAAACATCTGTATACCTCAATATAACCTAAAAATCTGTACATTAGAACATGTAAATAACGATACCGCTAAACATCTCTACATGTTAATGTCTGCACATCCAAACAGATGATATGAATAGATATTTTCTTTGGGAATGCAGTAAATCAGAAGGAGTGTATGAAATAAAACCTTTTTCATGTAATACTTAAAAAGAAAAATCCATAATAAACTTGCCCTACGTCTTTTGCTGGCATGGTGACCCTGATACTGTATAACGCAGTCATGTGGAACTTTTCAGGTATGCTCACCTGGATGGAGACCCTAAAGAGGTGTCCCCTGTCATGGATCAGTTCCTGGAGTGTGTCTGGCAGCTGATGGACCAGTTCCCCTGCGCCTTCGAGTTTAACGAGCGCTTCCTCCTGCAGCTGCACACGCACGTGCACTCCTGCCAGTACGGCAACTTCATCGGGAACAGCCAGAAAGAGCGCCGCGACCTGAGGTGAGGATGATTATACATGGGGAAAAACGTGCTGTGAACTGCTGAAATACTGGTGTGTGTGTGTGTGTGTGTGTAGGGTACGGGAGCGGACTCACTCGCTATGGCCGTGCCTTTGGGAGAACAGATCCGAGTTCATCAATCCTCTGTACAGATCAGACCACAGTCAGACTCAGGGCGTGCTGAGACCTCTGACCACACCCTACTGCTTCAAGTGAGTGAAAAGACCTTCAGTAATTAACCATCGGTAGCTAGCTAATGTGTAGTGGTAGCTAATGTCAATGCTAAGTAAAGATACCTGTAGCTGACTGTTGTAAAGAGAATCGTACTCCTCAGCTTGCAGATTGCATCGAGTTTTGTTTTAAATAAATATTTATCCTTCGTGTATTCCCAGATTCTGGAAAGGCATGTACAGTTCTGCAGAACGAGGCAGAGCCTCACATCAGTCACCTTCTGATTGGTTGACAGCCGTGAAGGAGGAGTCCCAGCAGCTGGAGGAGGAGCTTAACACCCACCAGGAGGTACCACGGGAGACCGACGATGGACAAGGCATACATACTTGCTGAAACACACTTCTTAGACACCACACATTGGTTGACACAATTAGCCACGCCCCCTGGGTCACCAAGTATTTGGATTTAGATGGAATGCCTGCACTAGTGAGCATAAATAAACATTGCATTTTGTTTTTTGGTGGTGTATAACAAATGTTACTGTAGAACGAATTCCTGTGACTCAGCACTAATCTGACTTTCCATTTGTTCAGTAAATGTTTCGGTTATAGATACCAAGTTAGCAATATCACACAAGAGTAGTCAGAGAACACAAACCTCCACCAAGCCCAGCACAATAATCCTCCATATTAACCAAAGTGTCAAAAATCATCCTCTCATAATGTTAAAGAATCCTTTTAACAAATTCTGAATCCAGAATTTGATCTGGATCATCTCCAAAATCTAACAGTCTTCCTTGACTAAAGGCCCCCCTCTGGTAGAAATTTCCTAAAAATCCACTCATAGCTTTTTGTGTAAACCTTTTTGTTTAAACCGACCAATCAGAATCTAGAATTCCTCAGCGCTGTGGGATGAACTGTTGTTGCCCTCGTTGTCCTTTTTTCCCCTCTAAGTCATTTTCTCTCCCCTGCTGTAGAGACTTGCTCAGCTGGTCCAAAGCAAAACGATGAAAAACGGAGCGACTGAACATAGGTACCGGATGCTTCTGAAAGAAAATGGCGTCAGCGGCATACGCAGTGCAGCTGAGACAGAAAACCACACCTCCTCCTTCACTTTACCTCTCAAGTCACCTACGATCCCCAAGGCCACAGACGCTGACGATATTTCTGTCTGCAGCGACCTTGAGTCTGGCTTTGCCGACCTCAGCAGCCACGCCTCCAGCTCGTGCGATGACGCCAAAGACCCCCATCTGGATGACGCGGCTTATGTGAGCGCCTGATTAAAAAATATTGTACAGCTGATAACTGGACATTCGTCAGATTGATGACTGCCTGTTGATTCAACAGTGTTTATTTTATTTCTTTGGAGCAAAAGTAGTATTTTAATTTATTTCTATTTCTATTTTAAAACGACTGGAAAGATTCATGAGCACAAACACTAACTGTGGGACTGATTTTAGACCTGACTAATCATCAGAACCATCAGAACCATTAGAACCATCAAAAAAGAGTGCTGCTTTATACACTCTGTGTAATTTATACATCAATTAAAGAACCAGTTTCAGTCAAATGAACCCAATTTCCCAGCATGCCACGTTGCTGAAAATAATAATTCAAAAGTAACCATTAGAACTGGTCCTAATCAGAGTCCTAATGATCTGTAATAGTTCTTTAAATGCAGACAGCAAACAGTGGGTTTTAACATGAAGAAAAGCGATATGCCGATGTCTGGGATGTGCTACGAAAGCAACTAAAACTCTGTCATGTGAGAATGTTTTTGTATTTTCTCACTTAGTATAAAAACCCAGACGGCATTTTTCTTCAGCGTTCTTTCTCTGTGACTGACACATTCTTGACCCGTCTTCCTGACATCGTACAAGGATGTGAATGATGATTGGCTCGAATCAAACTTGTAGTATTGTCAGTCTTAACTAATAATATTGATAATTTATAATCATGTTATGCTGAGCGCTGAAAGACTAAAATGCAGTGTAGCCTGATTCCGACTTCCTGACCAATCTTAATGTCGCAGGTTTTGTTACGTGGCTAATATACATAGCTAAGAAAATCTCTGGGGAAAAAATCTATAAACATGAACAAAATATCACTGTTAGAGGTTATAGAATCAGCCATGTTGGACACGTCGAACAAAATGTGTTAGCTTCAGCGCTAAAGTAAAGTACAAACACGTCTTGATTAATTGACGATGTTTTGGAATAAAGGGAAGGGTGTGTAAAGTATTGGGACAAATCAATATGTTTCGCCACTGATCAAAGACCGTCTGTATTTCTTATGTTTAAGCTGTGAAATTTCGTTATTAAGGTTCGCAGGTGTTTTATTTTCAGCACTCACACTTCTGCCAAGATCTGGAGAAGTTTCCTCTCAATCTTTTTCTCTACTGAAATAAAAGCAGCTACGTCTTCTTTAACAACAACAACCTTTAGTCATCACTTTACTCTGCATTCCGCTGTGTTTGTGATATTTATTTATAACAAGGAAACTGTTTAACTAAGATTTCATATGCAATCATCTGTTTAGTATTAGATATAAAAGACGTGTTTATTTAAAAAGTGATACATTATATCTGATAATAATTACATAAATGCCAGAGAACCATCTATCTGTCTGTTCATTCAACCATCCAACCAACCGCCTTGCCATTCAACCAATTAATCTAACCAACCATCCATCTGTCCAATCATATGTCCATCCAACCAATCAACTGTAGCATCTGTCCATTCAACCAGAGAACCAAACATCCATTCATTCAACTTACCATCCGTCCATCCAATCAATCATCTGTCAATCCAACCAATCAACTGTCCACCCATTCATTCATGCATCCATCCTTTCAACCATCTGTTTAATCAACCCAACCACAACTTGATCATCATTTCGAATCCAGGTTGCTGTCACAGCCATCCGCCATAGGTAGTCCATGGTAGCTGATTGGCAAAGTTCCCACGGGAGAGAGGGATGGTATATGCTCACTTCCCTGTCACTCACAGCGATCACCAGCCAATCATAAACGTCTGTAAGTTTGTGGAAAAAACATCCATCCAACCACCCATCCATCTGTCCAACCCAAGTATGTCCCTTATGGTGCACTAAACACTATATGACTTTTTTTTAATCCAGATGTAAATGAGGACTGTACAGATACAAAGTGCACAGGAAGCTTTCCGGAGTTTTGTATGTGTATCCACACTACACTATAGTACTGTGTAAAGTTTTAGGCTTGATCACTTCTGTATAAAACACTGTACAACATTAGAATAAATTAATATCCAGTACACAGCTTGTTGTTAAATTTGTTAAATTCAACCAACATGAGTAGTGCAAGTTAACAAAGGTGATACAGGAAGATAATTATGACCACCACAGTCTTAACATTAATCTAAGGATAAAACCTGAAAAATGTTGATGATGAAGGGAAGATTAAGCATGGAATCAGCATGACACCCAGTGGATAAAAATTATTTTATTGAAATCGGCCTGGTTGAATGATGGACACTGAAAACATTATGGAACAACCAGAGTCCAATATAAGGGGATGCAATTTCTCTGTATTCCCTAAACTTTATACATTGTTATTGGTTCTTTTGTTTCTCATGCCATTTTAAGAGAGTAAAAAATCTTTCTTGAACAAAACCGGCTGGTTTTGCAGCTGTGCTTTTAAATATGTAAATAGCTTCACTCTGTTTGGTTAACATCTTTAACAGAGAGTTCTATCAGCCACACCCAACATGGAATCATTGCTCCACTCTGAGAGGTAACTGATGGGGTGTGTGCCAGGATTACAGAGTGCCAGAGTGTACCCTGACCCGAAGCAGCACCACAGCTGCTGCAGACATGGGTGTGGCCAGGTGCCAGATTTGCACCCTGAAACAATGAACCCTCCAGTAAAAAAAAAAAGTTTTTTTTCTTGCGAAGCTGGTAATCTGGAAACAAAGTTAAGTCCTGAAAGGGTTCCTGCGGTGGAAATGTGCCAATCAGTACCAGGAGAAGAGCTGGTGGTAGACATTACGTGGTTCGTCGCCAAAACCCCCCAAAAAACATAAAATGACACCCAGTGTGGTACATGATTCTAACTTATACACTGAAATGATGCCGTCAGCGTACAATTCTGTTACATTTCACACCTCGAACTGATTTATCTGGAATCTGACCGATATGGCGAGTGGTTGCGGAGCAGCCTGTAAACAATTCGGCTGCCATTGATTGGAGTGTTTCTTCTTTTCTTCAGACGCTCATCCGTAACAGCAGACGATTTGTAAAACAAAGGTCAGACACGTCTGAGAGAGTAATTACTGGAAATATTTTATTAGTCTATGAAATTAAATAAAGATATAATACAATGTCTGATTATAATAAAGCCTATTATCAACATCATTAAATACAGTAATTCTGTGGTTTATCTGGCAGCATCAGCAAATTTCAGATTCTCCATCAAGTGCAAGGAGGGAAGAAAGGAAGGAAGGAGGGAAGAAGGAAAGGAAGGAGGGAAGGTCCAAACTGAAAGAAATCCACCATCAGTATTGAAAGTGTTCACTAATGAGAACTCAATAAAGGCTGCCTAATACTCAGTAAACACCCCACTACAGCCTTGCTCAAGCCCGTGTAGAACGCCATGCGGCCTGAGCCATTGGCTGTTTCTATAATCAGTAAATTCAGCATCAGCTGATGCTCGGCTCCTCGGCTTGTTTTCTGTCGGCAGCAGGACAACGCTGGATCTGCGTTCACTGCGAGGCTCAGCGTTCTGCTTCAGTACCAAAACCTGAGTGTTATTTAAAAAAAGATGAGAATTAGTGATAACATATCTCTCTTCTCATTTCCTTCATCACGTTACAGTTATTCTGACGCTACAGCGCTGTCGCAGTCTGAACCTGAACTCATTCCCTGAATGTGATTTTCTCCTCTCAGGTCTGAAACTCTTCCTGATCTAGTTAATATTAGTTAATGTTAATAGTTACTAACTGGACCAGACTTTTATTTACACAATGACTAACTATTCGTCTATCTAACTAATCAATTAACTAACTAACAATCCGTCTAAGTACAATCCAAGTAACTAATTAACCAACTAACTAACAATCCATATTTAGATATAATTATCTATCTAACCAGCCAGTAAACCATCAAACTTATCGTAACCAACCACGTACTGCTGAACTAACAACCGTCAAACCAACTACTTAATGTAACTAGCCATCTACTGTCTAATTAAACATCTAAACACAACATCTAAAGAACATAACTAACTAGCCATCTAACTAACTATAACCAACTAACTAACAATATAACAGAAACCAAACCACCTAACTAACATAATTACCTGCTCAACATCTAAATATCCATCTAACCAATCAAGCATACCCACTCAACATCTAAATATCCATTTAACCAACCAAACCTACGCACTCAACATCTAAACATCCACCTAACCAACCAAACCTTCCCACTCAACATCTAAATATCCATCTGACCAACCAAACGTATCCACTCAACATCTAAATATCCATCTAACCAACATAACTACCCATTCAACATCTAAATATCCACCTAACCAACCAAACCTACACACTCAACATCTAAATATCCATCTAACCAACATAACTACCCATTCAATATCTAAATATCCAGCTAACCAACCTAATGTACCCACTCAACATCTAAATATCCATTTAACCAACCAAACCTACACACTCAACATCTAAATATCCATCTAACC
>JBCNYH010000011.1:3194831-3218766 GCA_039654325.1 Tandanus tandanus
ACCAAAACAACAAAAAATTTGGAGGAAGAGTTGAGGGAGAGGAAAAAGACGAGAAAAGAAGTCAAACGGGTTTTTAGTGTTTTGCGTTGGGTGAAAAAAAAAAAAAAAAAAAAAAAAAAAAAAGCTTCTACATCTTCTGACTCCTAATTTGCATATTGGTCTATGAACGGTTCAAAGTGGTTAAGCTTGCTTAGTGACATCACATGTCATTTGTAGCCTCTCCCACTAATGAATTAATACAAGTGTCACAGACAAAACGTAACTTTAAATATTAAACGTTAATGGCACTGAGAAGATAGTTACAGTAAATAGTTACCTCATCTCGGAAAGTTCTGGAAAGGAATCTGGGATTTCGGGCATTTTGTAGATGTAGCCGTTCAGTCCGGTCTGTAAAAGAATAGTAATAGTAATTAATCAACATGTTTTTAACAATTAGAATCCAGAATACAAATTATTAAGTATAATAAGGTACGAAGCAAAAGGTGCAGTAATTAAAAGACAGCAATATAACATAGCAAGCACTGCTGTAAGATGGATCGAGTTCTCAGGATGTGAGAGGCAGAGAGGGATGGGCTTGTTGAAGAGCAGTGCTTACCTGTGAGTCAGTCATAGGGACGGGCAGCGGGAGGTCTGTTATCAGACCGTACGTGGGTGCTGGAGGACGGTTCGACACTTGCTGTATCTCTGATCCCGGGGGTGGTGGGAGTGGGGTGGGGACGACAGGCCGTTGGGGGTCTTGGCTCGGGAAGGCAGGGACAAAATGAAAGTTCTGTGTGGGGTACGGTGGCTTATACATGCTGGAATGAGAAAACAGAAAGAAAAATATATATTAAAAATAAATACTAAAAAAATAAAATCTATTACATTTATTAAGTGTCTTCTAATCACGCTACTGTACATCATAGGGTTACCGTAGCAACCATGATTTTGAGCACTATCAGTATTTTTAGGCTCATGAGATAGCCAACTTAGCAAGCAAGTTTTGTAGATAACAATTACAGAGTATGACATCATCCACATATTGGGCTTATTTATTAAAAATAGACAGGGCTTAAATTTATGCTGTTGCTATTGAAGCTTACAGTACGTGTAGCCCGCTCCTGAATCAAGTTTTTTTAATGGTGAATAAGTGAAAAGAAAAAATGGAGTAAATTCATCTACTGTTAAAAAAAATACAAGAAAAATAAGATGCATACTTACAACGGGAAGGACGGTGCACCGGACATCAGAACCGGCGGACTCTTCCAGAACTCATCCAGTAAGCTCTGGATTACTCTTCCGAGATCCGAGTGCATCCCGAACTAAAGCAGAACACGAGAAGAGATGATAAGGGCGTGTTTGCGTATAAACAGTTAATAAAGTATAAACTGAGGTGAACGTGAGCGACGGCATACGTTGCTGATGAGGGGGCTGGTCACCACGGTGCCGTTGTTTCCGTCCACTATGTGATGACCAACTGGAGGATACACAGTGACGACTGGCTTTTCTTGCGGGAACTGTGGTGGAAGCAATCTACACAAGCACATTGAGAAATGGTTAAAAGTACTGGCACCCCAGGAGCTGAATAGAAGCTCTGTTTATGAATAAACTTTCACACTCACATGTTGACGCTGATGGTGGCATTGTTGATAGTGAAAGGAATCCGGTACTCCACATCTTTCTGGATCTCTGCAATGCTGGGACAACAACACAGATGTGGGTCATGATGAAAACACACAGGAACGCACGAGTGATTACAGTTTGCGATGTTACTTGAATGTTTTCATCAGGATTCCCACGTTACACCCTTTTATTATTGTTGTTTTTTCCTCGGTTCCAACAAAAATGCGAGCCGGCGCACTGAAAAGATCCGGTTTAAAGAGTCGACTCCTTCCCTAACCACACACCAGAAGCACTTTCTCGTGTTGTTTTTCACTTAACGGAGTCTGACATCCATCATCTAGACCTCATTTGACTAAACGTTCCCCCCCCCCCCCCCAGACAGACCGGTTAGATCGATAACACAACAGTTAAGAGTTATATAAACGTTTGTGTGTGACACACTTAGCATGCTTGAGAGCTAGCTGCTAAATATAGCGAAAGCACTGCGTCAGGTGTAACATAAGCACAAGAGATGTGACAAGGGAGTAAACAGTACACAACTAATACTGTAATACTATAATCTGAATGTGTAACCGGATGTTAGGATTTACAGGCACGCGGAAATGCTAATAGTTAGCCTGTTAGCTCGTGTAAATATAAGACTTACGTAGAATGCGCAGCTTTAAGTGACTCGATCTGCCGCTGTCTTTGTTTCTGTAAACTGTTCAGAGGCGGAATCGCTCCAGAGCCCTTAGACAGCGGGAAAATCCAGTTCATCCTGAGCACGAGAGAATAATAAAACCGGTGACACAGCTTAGCCAATCATGCTAACACGTTAGCAAACAATCGCTGTATCATAGCTGAGAAGTTAGCCTGTGACACTAACCTGACATCCGGAGAATATTGTTATTATGATCATTAACTTCTCTTTTTTTGCTCTTCCGACATGTTCGAATCAAAAACGTTGATTGAAACACAGTATTGGGCTTAGTAACACAAGAACAAAGCTAACGTCAAAACCAGGTCGAAAGAAAAACAAGCAGTGACGCATGAGTTTTGCGTCACGACGAGCGACCTGACAAGTCCCGCCTCCGGAGATGTGATTGGCTAACTGATCAATCAATCCCGGCAATCCCACTGCCGATGACTTTCATTTGTAGCATTTGGAAGATGCTCTTATCCAGAGCGATTTACAATTATCATTTCACTGCAACTTCTACAAATTCTGGCGAAAATCTCAATTTCAAATGCATTTTTAAAATGATGTCGTCCTGTTACACTTTTGAACATCTTGTTTATTAACTTCATCATAAAAATGATTAAGAATTGAGATTAGATTCGTTGTGTGATGTCATAATAATCAACGACAGAATGGTGTCATGTAAAATGGTGTCATTGTCTACTTTGAAAGACCAGACCGCTCCACTCAGAAACTGAGATGACTCTGCAGTGTTGAAAGAGACAAGCTGGAGACTGAGCAAAGTGTCTGTCTGAATGAGTCTCTTAAGTCGGAGCAGAGAACCCCAGAACAAGGAGTGGCGATAATGCACCAATACAGTCCGTAATCGCCATTAAAAACAACAACAGCGGCATTTTTTTCCTTCTGTAAAGAGTGAATTAGTCTGTAAGCCAAAGCAGAGAACCCAAGACCAAAGAGTTGCGATAATGTGTTACTATAGTCCGCAATCGTCGTTAAAAAAACAAAACACAACAAGCCAAAGCAGAAGTAGGCCAGAAGATGATAAAGTCATCAGATATCTACTGATGTTTTTGAAAGTGACAGGACTGGAAAAAAGAATCTGAGTGGGTTTTTTTTTTAAGTTTTTTTTAAAACCATGATTTAGTCTGTAATCCAAAGCAGAGAACTCCAGACCATTAAAAAACAATAAACAAACAAACAATCTATAAGGTTCGGTTATGTTTTTCACGCAAAAGAAACTAGCACAGGAAAGTAATAGAAAGAGTTAAAATGATAAAACTTATAGGGCTGTGGTCTGATCCCTGGCTCACATGGCAATTACAAATAGAAAAAATGGAGGAGAAATGCAAGAACACTCAATATTATGAGATGTGTGAGCGGTAGACATCTATGAAAAGACTATGTTGGGATGGTTAGATCTATCATAGACTATGGTTGTATAGCCACCGGATCGGCAGCACAGTCAAAATTACAGAAAAAATTATACGTAATACAAAGTACAGCACAAAGAATTTGTACAGGAGCAACAAAAACAACTCCAGAAAGCCTCTGGGAAGCATATTTATCATACTATGGAAAGCTAAAAATGGCTTTTTGGCCAAAACAAGCTAAAATTAATTGAAGTTATAGGAGCCCTTCTGAAAATATAGACCAACTTAGAATTTTCTCCTCATAACACAATAATAATAAGGTTGTTATATATTCACAGGAACATTTTTTGCCAGGATAACACAATAAGTTTTATATAAATTTATAAAAGTTCAACCCAAGGCCTTTTCTCCGAGGAGTCAAAAATAGGCCATTTTGATTCCCCGATTAGGTCATGTGGCCAGGGTTTTAGGATCTTCATATTTTTTCTGATGACTTTCACTGCTGGTGATATAAACTCTTACTGAAATGATTTAGGACTACAATTCCCATTACAGTTATAAGATAACCAACTAGACTTCATGTTAAACTATATTGAAATTTCTGCTACATGATTTGTATTTTATCTGGATAGTTAATAAGCCTGTTTATGTGAGTTCTGTCTGTGTTCCAGAGAGAGAGAGAGAAGCTGGAGACGAAATAAACTGCCTGTCTGAATTAGTCTGTGAACCAAGGCAGGTAACCCCACACCAAAGAGTGGTGATAATGTGCTAGTACAGTCCACAATGCTGTTAAAAAACAAACAAAACAAACAAACAAGACCAGCGCTGAATTTTTTTTTTTCCCAAGTGTTTTTATGCGACGTGCACGTGTTTGCTTCTCGTATTTCAAAATATCAGAAGTGTAAACTTATGACAGCAGTAAAATTACAAGCGTTTTTTAGTACCAACCTGGCAGTGTTTGTAACAGAGGATCGGTTAAAGTAGGCATTTGTCCTGTATCTGTCCTGCGTCAATTACACGGGCAGAGATGATATAGATGGGTTTCATTTACTGAAGAATCTTCATCAATACACAATATAAACACTGAAAATAAATCAAATATAGACCCACTAAATGTAGTTGAGTCACAAAAAACCCTAAAAAACTATAAACAAATTGTTAATGGTCTCCAGTATAAGAGACACCACTCATTCATACGTGTTACATGTTAACTCTCTTACTAAAAAGGCTCAATAATTCCAACAAGTGATGACTCTGTTTCAGAGAATCCACCATATACAGAATCCTACAGAATCCACCATATATATACAGACTCCTTGAATTGGCACCTTATCATGGTGGAGAGGTTTGGGTGTCCTAATGATCCTGGGAGCTACGTTGTCGGGGGCATTATGCCCCTGGTAGGGTCACCCAAGGCAAACATAGGGGCTATAGGGGTCAGGTCCAGACTAAGTGCGGTTCGGAAGACTCCTATGAGAGAAACAAATATAAGGAATCAGTTTCCCTTGCCCGGATGCAGGTTACCGGGGTCCCCCCCTGAAGCCAGGCCTGGGGGAGGGGCTTGAAGGTGAGCGCCTGGTGGTTGGGCTTCTACCCATGGAGCCCGGTCAGGCCCAGCCCGAAGAGGAGACATGGATCCGCCCCCCCATGGGCCCACCACCTGTGGGAGGGGCTATAGGGGTCAGGTGCAGTGTGAGCCGGATGGCAGTCAAAGGCGTGGGCTCTGCCGGACCGATCCTCGGCTACTGACTCTGGCTTTTGGGACATGTAACGTCACCTCTCTGTGGGAAAGGAGCCTGAGCTGGTGGGCGAGGTTGACAGATACCAACTAAATATAGTCGGGCTCACCTCGACACATAGCTTGGGCTCTGGAACCACCCTTCTCAAAAGAGGCTGGACCTTGTTTCATTCTGAAGTTTCTTTTGGGGAGAGGTGGCAAGCCAGTGTGAGAATCTTTGTTGCCCCTCGTTTCTGTGCCCACATGTTGGGGTTCTCCCCAGTTGACGAAAGGGTAGCCTCCAACCACCTCCAGGTGGGGGAGACGGGCCCTGACTGTTGTTTGTGCTTATGCACTAAATGACAGTTCAGAGTACCCACCCTTTTTGGAGTCCCTAAATGGCTTGCTAGAGAGTGCTCCCCCTGGGGACTACCTCGTTGTCCTGGGAGACTTCAATGCCCATGTTGAAAACGCCATGTAATCTTGAAGGGTGTGATTGGTAGGTACGGCCTCTCCGATCTGAACCCGAATGGTGTTTCGTTGTTGGACTTTTGTGCTTGTCACGGTTTGTTCATTATGAATACCTTGTTCGAACATAAGGGTGTCTATAAGTGCACTTGGCACCAGGACACTCTAGGCCGCAGTTCGATGATCGCTGCATGTTCTGGACACTCGGATGTCAACCGACCACCACCTGGTGGTGAGCTGGCTCCAATGGCGGGGCAGACTGCTCTCCAGACCTGGGAGACCCAAGCATGTAGTCAGGGTCTCCTGGGAACATTTGGTGGGGTGTCCTGTCAGAAGGGCCTTCAACTCCCACCTCCGGCAGAGCTACAACCACATCCCAAAGGAGGCTGGGAACATAGAGTCCGAATGGGCCTTGTTCCAAGTCTCCATTATTGAGGCGGCAGCCCGGAGCTGTGGATGGAAGGTTATCGGTGCCTGTTGGGGGGGCAAGCTGAAGAAGGAGGCCTTTCGGGTCCTTTTGGCCTGTGGGACTCCCGAGTCAGCAGATGGGTACCGACAGGCCAAATGTGCTGCAGCCTGGTCTGTCGCTGATGCAAAATCTTGGGTGTGGGAGGAGTTCAGTGAGAGCCTGGAAAAAGACTATCGGTTGGCCTCGAAAGGTTCTGGAACACCATCGAACGCCTCAGGAGGGGGAAGCAGTACTCCACAAATAATGTTTACAGTGGAAGTGGGGAGCTGCTTACCTCAACTGGGGATGTTGTCAGGAGGTGGAAGTGATACATTGAGGACCTCCAACAATCCAACATCACTAGGATTGAGATCACCGAGGTAGTAAAAAAGCTCCTCGTTGGCCAGGCTCCGGGGGTGGACGAGATCCGGCCTGAATACCTCAGGGCTCAGGATATTGTAGGATTGTCTTGATTGACACATCTCTGCAACATCGCATCGTCATTGGGGGCCATACCTCTGGATTGGCAAACCAGGGTGGTAGTTCCCCTTTTTAAAAATGGGGACCGGAGGGTGTGTTCCAATTATCATGGAATCACACTCCTTAGCCTACCCGGGAAAGTCTATTCAAGAGTACTTGAACCTCGGATTCAGGCGGAACAATGTGGTTTTCGTCCTGGCCGCAGCACTCTTGACCAGCTCTACACACTCTACAGGATCCTGGAGGGGGCATGAGAGTTTGCCCAACCTGTCCACATGTGCTTTGCTGACTTGGAGAAGGCCCTCGGGCTATCTTGTGGGGTGTGCTCCGGGGATATGGTATACTGGACCCGTTGCTACGGGCCATTCGGTCTCTGCTTTGCCGGAGCCAGAGCTGGGTCTGCATTGATAACATGTGGAATTCTTTTCCAGTGGGGGTTGGACTCCGCCAAGGCTGTCCTTTGTCACTGGCGCAGCCAAGGCATTGAGGGGTTCTGGTTTGGTGGCCATAGGATCTCGTCTCTGCTTTTTGCAGATGACGTTGTCCTTTTGACTTCATCAAGCCGGGACCTTCAGCTCTCACTGGAGCGATTTGCAGCTGAGTGTGAAGTGGCCGGGATGAGAATCAGCACCTCCAAGTCTGAGGCCATGGTTCTCAGATGGAAAAGAGTGGAATGCACCCTCCAGGTCTGGAATGAGGTCCTGCGCAAAGTGGAGGAGTTCAAGTATTTTGGGGTCTTGTTCATGAGTGAGGGAAGGATGGAGCGGTAGATCGACAGGCAGATAGGCGCAGCCTCTTGGAGGCTTGTACCCGTCCGTCGTGGTGAAGAGGTGTCATACTTGGGGTTTGAACCCAGGTCACCGAGGTGGTGAGCAAGGCTATACAACAGAGCCACCAGAGGTGGAAGAAGACTCAAATGCAGAGCAACTTAAGCAAGATGGATGTGTTTATTATAAAACAAATAATCCAAAGTAAAAAAACCCCCACAAAAATCCAGACAAAAACACAAAGGTCAAAAAATAGGGAAAGGACTGCAGAGGCTGGGCAAGCAATTTAAATCCAAAGTCCAAAAATCAGAAACAAAAAAACAGACCAGTGCAAAAAAAAAAGACTAGTGCAGGAAAAAACAATCAGAGAATATGCAAGCGGGTTTTAGGGACAATCCGAAAGAGTTATCATTGAGCAAACGGGTTCATACCAGGCAGACAAATCAAAGAGAGCAGAGAGAACCGTAGGCTTGAGACTTGAGAGGCACTAGGGAATCACTAAGACTTAGCAAGAACACAGACAGAAGACAGGACTCAAATACACTGAGTTAACAAGGCCCGGCTGGTCTGGGTAACGAGACTGCAGGGTCAACATGAAAACAACAGGGATTCTTCGGTGACCTCTGGTGGTCAGAATAGACCAACCTGTGACAAGAGGGAGCTGAGCCAGAAGGCAAAGCTCTCAAATTTATCAGTCGATTAACGTTCCTACCCTCGCCTATGGACACGAGCTTTGGGTGGTGACCGAAAGAACAAGATTGCAAATACCGGTGGCTGAAATGAGCTTCCTTTGCAGCATGGCTCTCTCTTAGGGATAGGGTGAGAAGTTCGGTCATCCAGGAGGAGCTTGGAGTAGAATCGCTGCTCCTCCGCGTTTAGAGGAGCCAATTGAGGTGGTTTGGACATCTGATTAGAATACCTCCTGAACGCCTCCCTAGACGGCATGTCTAACCAGAAAGAGACCCTGGGGTCGACCCAGAACACATTGGAGAGACTATGTCACCATAAACAGAATCAACCAAATACAGACTCTTCCATATCCAGAATCCTCCAGATACAGAATCCTTCATATATAAAATCCACCACATACAAATCGATTCAATTTTATTTGAATAATTCTTTTTACAATTGAGATTGTCACAAAGCAGCTTTACATACTAAAACTGATCCTGTATATGGAGAATTCTGTGTCATGATATTCACCACTCGTTGAATTGAACCCGGGTCTACTGATTGAGAGACAAGTGAATATCAAGTGAGTCAAGTTTGAACACACTTGCAGAAGACGTTAGTAAGGTTGAGAAGTTTTAATGTCAGGGGAAACAGAAAATGATTCAGACAGTCCAAAAATCAACAGGAAAAATCCAGAAAATCAAACTTCCTTTCACAGCACATGAAAAATCAGTTAAAGAGTACACAACAGTTCAAACAGTGGGCAAGGCTCAAAAACTGAGCCACAGCTCAAAAAACACAACTGAGTCTCAGCAACACAGACAGGTTGTTCATAGTGGCGGAAACAAGAACTCCACAAGGAGTGAAACATAAACTATTTAAATAGTAATCGATATAAGGAACATCTGATTCTAACAACGCAATTGGACACAGCTGAAGTCAATAACATAGTTGGATGTACCAAACCAAACCAAACCAAAACCAAACCAAAAAATGGCGACATCTGGTGGACATACAGAAAAAACTAACAAAAAAACAAAACATGACCCCCTTCATGTCTCCTGACGTTCCTCGGATGACCATGATGGCTCTGATGAAAGTCCATGATTAGTGTATGGTCGTTCCTCAGGACCATATCCTTCCCAGTCGACCAAGTACTGTAGGGCAGTGTTTTTCTACCTTTTTTGAGCCACAGCACATTTTTTACATTGAACAAATCTTGCGGCACACCACAAACAAAAAATGTTACAAAATGACACTATGTAGCTTAATACAGTATATGTAATCACAATATAGATACTCAGTGTGAAACCTGGGCCTTTTTAGATGAACGCAAAGCACGGGTGAAGTTTCCCCATATTCCCCTCTCTGAGACAGCACTGCTCCCACTCCAACATCCGAAGCATCAACTTCCACCACAAACTGGTGGGCTGGATCAGGAAGCCTCAGGATAGGAGCAGAAGTAAAGCAGTCCTTAAGACCTTTAAATGCCATATCCGCCTCAGGAGTCCAAGTAAAAGGGACATTGGATTTACTAGTTAGGGCCAATATGGGGGCAGCCACAGTACAAAAGCCTCGGATAAACCTACGATAAAAGTTGGCAAAACCAAGAAACTTTTGAGTCTCTTTAATGGAGGTGGGGACAGGCCAACCCGAACCTCCTAAGTCTTCTGTGGGTCCATGTGAACACTGCATGGCTTGATTACAAATCATAAAAAGGACACTTCAGAGACATGGAAGTTACATTTCTCAAGTTTCACAAACTTGAACTTGATTTTTAAGTAGTACCTTCAAAACTTCTCGAACACCTAAAAACATGACAAAGCCAGAGGCTACATTAGTACTGTACCAGTAATAGTATTAGTACATGCAATGTATACACACATACATACATACATATATATATATATACTAGTATGAGGGCCGATTAAGCTGAGCTATACAGGCCAAATATTATTATCAATCGTAATGCTCGAGCGCTTAGGTCTACAGTTAATATGTGGATATAGGCCTATATATTTGGAGGTCTGGCCTGATTTATAGGCCTACATACCGGTCATCATAGATCTATGTATCTATGTATGTATAATATGTAGGCCGATACATAAACAAATTTCTGCTATGGAATAATCATAATTAAAGTAAACGTACCCTTCTAAAATTCAGCTTAGTTATGGTCGTTTTCTGTCTCTTGGTGGTTGGCTCACTACAGGCTCCTCTGACTGTGGGTGGGTCAGTCGGTAAACGAGGGGTTAATGTCAACTGAGCATGGGTCTTCACAGGGTGAATACTAGGTACTGCATTTGGTACTAAGTCTAGTTTTTTTATAGCCCATTTGCCATTGTTGGTAACTGATGAAATCGTTGGGCTTCCTGAAATGGTCCCCACAAATCGTTGTTGTTGACGTTGGGCCCGACCATCCTTTCCTCGTGGATTCTACAAATTGTTTCCACTTCGCGGCTATTACCAGGTCAGTCGGCCACTGATGTAGAGAGACAGTTCGATGGGGGTTTTAACTGTTTGCTGAGTAGTTATTACTACACCCGCCAACAAAGCAAGATGTCACCATTTCGATTAAATATGATACAGGTGTACATGTAGCTGTCAAACAAATACTGTTTACATTTGCCGCTTCTGAAATGAAGTGTTTTTGGAAGTGACGTCAGCAAGGAATTTCAGCGGAAAAACCGTCAAGAGCGTTTTCGAAAGTATTCGGATAGCGGGAAGTTTAAAGTGGCCTGGTTCATTAAGGGGGCCAATGTGAGTGCAGTACGACACGGGTGCACTCTAGTACTAGCATTGTTATTGCATTATCAAAAAATCATGGTAAACAAAAAACTGAAGACATGTCCTTTAAATAGTAATCGACATAAGGAACAACGCAACTGATTGTAACGCAATTAGACACAGCTGAAGTCAATAATATAGTTGGATGTACGAGAAAAACCAAATCAAGAAATGGCGACATCTGGCTGTCATACAGAAAAAACAAAAAGTTCTGACATTCTGTATATGGTGGATTCTGTATATGGAGGATTTTGTATATGGAGGATTCTGTGTATGGAGGATCCTGTATATGGTGGATTCTGTATATGAAGGATTCTGTATATGGCGGATTCTGTACATGGTGGATTCTGTATAAGGAGGATTCTGTATATGGAGGATTCTGTATATGGTGGATTCCATGTGTGACGGATTCTGTATATAGTGGATTCTGTATATGGAGGATTCTGTATATGGTGGATTTTGTATATGGTAGATCCTATATATGGCAGATTCTGTATATACAGAATCTACCATATACAGAATCCACCATATACAGAATCCTTCATATACAGAATATAAAGAATCCACCATATACAGAATCCTCCATATTCACAATCCACCATACACGTAATTCTATGAAATCTACCATATACAAAATCTTTCATATACATAGTCCACCAATGGTCTCCACTCTACCAAAGGTTCAAAACTTTATCAGGAACAATCCATCATTAAATATATACTGATTGAGACTCATCATTCACGTTATTAATAGATCATAATCTTCATAGGGAAATTATACTTTTCAATATGCTTTTTTTTGTTAATCTCTCATGCATAACCATCAAGAAATAAAAAACAAACAACATTATATTTGATAATGAATTTATATGATATTTCCATCCAGATTCAGGGTGAAAATGTGGAGATTGTGTAATTCCACTAAGCAGCAATCATTTATGTATCGTAATATTGAGCAATCCAGATTTTCCTTTATCAACTTAGCATCATATTAAAGGAATGACTGACAAAAAGGTATACAACTTATTGCTTAAATATCCAAGTACATCAACTGATTATTATTATTATTTTTTAAAATAAGAATAAGACAGAATAGTATGCAATATACATTCTTCTAGCATTTTATTTTTTTAAAACTTTGAACATTCAAACATTATTAAATGTATAAATTATTATCTGTGATGAACATCTTTATTAAGCAGATTACAGTGTAACATGCAGTTTTCAGACTTTTAAACACTGAAAAATCCACATTTACATGCCCTGGTCATATTTCTAACAGGCAAAGAAAGTCGGTTAAACACGAATAAATATTTTGTGACTTGACAAATGACAAATCAGGAAGTGCATTAACCTTTATCACTTGAATTAGGCACTTTAGGTTCACCATAGTCTTTACTATAACAGTGATTGGATTAGGAATAAAACTCTGTTTCTGAGTAGAGTTGCAAATCCTGTGAATTTTCAAAGCTGGAAACTTTCCATGGAAATGAAGATGAATATATGGGAATTAACATAAATATATATGTGGAGATTAATGGGGATATATGGGAATTACATGGAAATATATATGAATTAATGGGAATGTATGTAATTCATGGAATTACAAGGGAATTGCTGGGAATAAATGGAAATTAATGGGAACATGGGGAATAGATAAAAATTAACAAGAATAAAGTGGAAATTTGAAACCTTTAATAGGGAACTTAATGTAATTAAGTAACGTGACATAATAAATTTTCCCCCCAACTCCTTTGTATTCCTATTAATTCCACAGGAAATTCCTATTTCCATCTTGGAATTCATTGTTCATTTTCTGAACTGCTTAATCCTAATTAGGGTTGCGGGGAGGCTGGTGCCCATCTCAGCCGACACTGGGCGAGGGCAGAGTACACCCTGAACAGCTCGCCAGGCCATCGCAGTCCAACTTGGAATATTAATTAATTAATTAATTAGTTACATTTTCCATGAAAAGTTTCTGGAAATTTTCCATCCCCCTGTGACAGTGAAGCCTCAAGTAGTTTATTCCTTTTACAGCACAGAAATAACAATGTTTTTAAAAATTTACTCAAGAATATTTCTTTATTAAAGTTATAATCCAGTGTCTTTTTAAATGTTCATATTATCACGTTTGTAAACAGTCGCTCCTTCACTAACCTTTTTTTTACTCTCTCATCTAAATAACTTAATAAAACACAAAAAGCCTAGAATCTGTCATGTTAGAGAGAAAGATGTTGGAAAAGTTGCAGTTTTATCTCTGACACTGAAGACTCCTTCCATCAACATTAAATAATAAAATAATTTAGTTAAAAGGTAAATAATCTAAACAAACCTTAACCTGAAGAAATCATCCTTTTTCTAAACATTTATTAATTAGTTATTGTAGAAATCATAATATATATCCCGACCAATCAGAACCCAGTCGCTAGTTTAGCTAGTGTGCTAGCTTTGGTTTCACTAGTCTGTGAAAGTTCGTATACTTTGAGCGGTGAATTGACAACTGAACTCTTTAATTTTAAATGTAATTTCCATTTCAAGTAATGTTCCAGTAATGGAAGTGCTGAGAGACGTGAAGAAAGTCATGCAGAACATGCAGAATTTAGAACCGTCCCAGCAGACGCTCCATGGAAGACTTCGAATGAGGAAGATGATGAAGGCTCTTTCCTTTTAATGGACTCCAGATTGATCGGACACATCTGCGGACTGACTCACTGCTCACCTGGTGCACAAGAAGACAGCAAGATGTTATTATAAAAGAAAGACATGCTTTGCTAGCATCTTAGCATGTGTGTGCATATGTTACTGTCTCATGTATTGACAGTTACGCATAAGATTCAGCATCTACGCATTCATTTCTTTACTCTGACCAGAATAAAAAACTTGATAGCATTCTCCAGTCTCCGTAGCTAGTCTCTTTCCTAAAATGCCAACTTAAGATATTTTCCCCCAATACTAACTACACTAATTTACTCCTTTTTTAACACATTGAACACATTTATTTGACTCTTTTCCCCTAGTTTTTTCAATGCTTACTAGCATTAGCTCATGTTATTTCCCCCCACTGCTAGCTGCCTCCAGTTTCTTTCTTTTTGCCCAATATTGCTTCCTTCTCTTTTTCTAACTACCATACTAACTACTTTGAGCTCGCTAAATTTTTATTCTGCTAGCTGTGCTTTCCCCCTACAGTGCTAACTAGCTACATTTCTCAATGTTAGCCACTTGATTTTCCACGTTGCTGATGTATTGTTCTGGATTGGCCCTCTGCAGGTCCACATACACCTGCAAGTTTGCCTTAGCCTACTGGTTTGACTAAGTGCAGATATGTTATGTTTCTGTTTGAATAAATTGACATCAAATCGTCATCAAAAACACTAGCGGTGAGCAGAATCACTTGTCTACACACATTAATACAAACATTTGTATTAATTGTAACTGATTTTGATCTTCGTCTTGCTAGGTAATAGGGTGCAAATGTTAGCATGCTTCTTTGTGAGTTCAGACGCTATTAATGGAGAGCGGAAAACTTGGTCCTGCTGATATGTGAACTTATCTTCCCGCCAGCTCCTTCTTCAGACATGATTTGAAGGAAGTAAATCGTTCTACATCTTTGTAGCCCTGCGAAGAGACAGAGAGAACAATTTAGCGCTAGTTCAGTCACATGATGTGTTTTTGAAGCTCCCTTGGAGTACCATACTCTGTAGTCACCTCTAGATGGCAGTACAACAGTAATAATGAATCAGTCCTGTTCTCAGACTCTTACCCTGGCTCCACGGTGCAGTCTGTCCTTCATGACCCCGATAAACTCTTTGTAGCTCAGCTGGTCATCGTGGTCAACGTCAAAAATCTTAAAGATGGTGTTCACCAGGTGGCGAGTGAGTTTAAGTCCTGTCGCTACGTACACTGCCCTAGCAAACTCATCTAACACACACATAAACACTCACACACATTAATTAATTAATTACACTGATCAACTCTACATGGATAATAAGCAAGCATTTAATGCTACATATAATTACAGTGCCATTTTAGTCATTAGGGAGTATATTCCTAAAAATTAAACAAAACCTGGTAATCTTAAGGTAAATGCCTAGCAACAGTGTTCTGACAACTTTAACCAACTGAAGAGTATGTCAGGTGGAAATTCTATTTACACGCCATCTAGTGGTTAAAAAATAAAATAAAATTTAAACATTATTACAAAATTATATTTCCACACAAAATATTCTTGTGTTTCTTGCTATAAAAAAAGAAAAAAAAATCAAGATGACTGTAAAACTAAACCTTGTCCGATAGAACGGCTGGCGAAGTTGTACATCTGCATAGCGATAGCGAAGTCTTCAAGGTTGTTAAGGAACTGAAAGAAGGACCTGAACTCTTCAAAGGTGATGCCCTGGGGGGAGAGTAACGACAAATGATTATCCATTCACCAACATGGTCATATGACATCATTATGAACCAAACTTTCTTTGAAGCTTTTTTTTATTGAACTTGGTTTCAATTATGATAATTAGACTAGCATAAGCATGTTTGTGAATTATATACGTTTTAATGTAAATTACACAATACAATCTCTAGCCTAGTGTTAGCAAGCTTTCAGCTGAATTACCTTAGTTAAATACATTAGTTATGTTAACTAGCTTGTTAATGTCAAAGAATAATCCGTTTCCTTGGTGCTTTTACTTTTCATTAGCAAAAATGAATATTGTTTGGAATTACACAATAAAATAACCTTTTATATTCGCTCATAAACTGCTACACTAACTTTTATCATAAACATAATTACACTAATATATTACTGTTATTCATTCAACCATTTACCAAACCGCTTAATCCCATTAGGGTCACGGGGAGGCTGGAGCCTATCTCAGCCAACACTGGGCGAAGGTGGGGTACACCCTGAACAGCTTGCCAGACCATGGCAGGGCCATCACACACAACCATTCACTCTCACACTCACACCTAGGGGCAATTTGAACAACCACTCAGCCTAATGTGTGTCTTTAGACAGTGGGAGGAAACCGGAGCACCAGGAGAAAACCCATGCAAGCACAGGGAGAACATGCAAACTCCACACCAAAATGCCCTTGCCAAGCCTGGGACACAAACCCAGGCCCTTCTTGCTGTGAGGCGGACGTGCTAAACACTTCATCACCATGCCGACTAATACATTAGCTAAGCTATATACTAAACTAAATTTGGCTAATGATAGTATAATAGAAATATTTTATGCTAAACACTGTATACATGATAGTATAATAGAAATATTTTGTGCTAAGTCACGTGGTGTCAAAGCCTTGTAAAAGACAAGGATGCACCTTTAAGGACATGTCTTAATTATCAATGCAAAATCGTGTAAATTGTTTGGGCGGCGTATATAAATACATCCACGGCTTGTTTTGACCAATACACACTGTGGTTTTTAAAGCCCACTGAGAAACTTCAGTGTTTTCTGAACATTCCCGAGTACGCTCACATCGGAGCTGAAGTTGGTCACGTGACGATGTGACGTAGATTCCAGAAAACAACAAACTAGCTTCGCTACAGTAAAATGGCAGCCAGCAATAAAGAACCTACTCCATTCCCTTCGGATGAGTCTTTTAGTGATGGGACTGAGGACTTAAACAATTATTCAGCCCCCAACTTACTTACATCGGACAGTGATGAAAGTGTCGATGGGGGATTAAACAATTTACAGGCCCCGGTTATAGAGCCTTATCGGTTCGAACCGGTAGCCCCTCCACAGGCTGCAGTTGCTAATGACGCGGAACTCCCGGTCGAGCCCATGGATGCAAATGATGGCCATGAAAATCGTGCCAACAACATTGACTGGTAAGTATTATTTCTATGTTCTGTCCGGAATTAATCACAAGCATCTAACGTTAGCGTTATTTATTAATTAGTCCTACAAACATGACAAAACCAGAGGCTACATTAGCACTGTACTAGTAATAGTATTAGTACATGTAATGTGTGTATATATACACACACACATATATATGTATCTACTACTAGTATGAGGGCGATTAAGCTGAGCTATACATGATTAAAAGTAAACGTACCCTTCTAAAATTCAGCTTAGTCACGGTCGTTCTCCGTCGGGCTGTGCGTGGGTCGGTCTTCACGGGGCGAATACTGGGTACTGCATTTCCTTGTGGATTCCACAAATAGTTTCCACTTCGCGGATATTACAGGGTCAGTCGGCCACTGATGGAGAGAGACAACTCGGTGGGGGTTGTAACTGTTCTCCGAGTAGTTATTGCTACACCCGCCAACAACACAAGATGTCACCATTTCGAATGAATCGCTTCCGCACTGAGGCGCTTCCTTGAAGTGACGTCAGCAGTCAGTTTCGGCGGAAAATGCAGAAGAGAGCGTTTTCGGAAGCATTCAGAGAGCGGGAAGTTTAAAGTGACCTGGTTCATTAAGGGGGCCAATGTGAGTGCAGAAAGACCCCTGTGCACTCTAGTACTAACATTATCACTTTATGCTCGTAATCGTGGTAAATAAAAAGCTTAAGACATGTTCTTTAAGGCTTTGTATACTGAAATATTACAATTTATCTTCACTGGAACTAAAAGGTCCCAACTTGTTCCAGCATGAACTTGTACATTAGATTTGTGAAGACTTAAATTAGCAAGATTGGAGTAGAAGAACTCAAGCAGTGTGCACAGTGCCTCAACCCCAGTGACCACCTGTGCCCCAGCCCTTCTCACCCAACATCAGTGCTTGACCTCACTAATACTCTTGCGGCTGAATGAGTGCAGATTCCCTACCATGCTCCAAAATCTAATGAAACGCCTTATTATAACAGCCAATGGGGACAATATCTGGAACTATGTACATTTACATTACGTAAATCTGTGTTAAGAACATTTAAAGAGACACTCTCATTCAGAGCTACTCAAAGAAGTCTTCATCATACCAAACATCATACCAAAAGTTTTATACAGTAATGAATATAAACCTTATACAGAGGGTTTTTTTAACCACATCCTTTCTTGATTTAGAGGATGGTTGGGTGTTTAGTGAAGAGGCAGGTCTTCTGTCTATGTTTGTCCATGATTCAGGTTGGAGAGTCGGGAAGTTCATTCCAACATGGGATTCCAGGACAAAGAAGAGTACCCCCCCACATTCCGCCCCCCAAAATTTAGTGGTATCCTATTCCCACCCATCAGACTTTTCTTCTGTGTTACAATACAGCTAACCAAACAGGTAGTGCGAAGGTCCCCACCTGCTTCTTCCAAGGCACAGCGTGACAAGCTCAGAGGAAAGCGCTATCCGCCCGTTCGTATGTATGAGCTCACAGATGCACACGATTGGCTAGTGTGGTTTGTAAGTGAAGGCCAAGAGAGAATATGCCATCCTCCCCTCCCTGAGGGCTCAGCCAATCAGTTCTCATGGGTTTGCCGGCAGAGGTCTCCGTGTGTATTACAGCTCAATCGCAAAACTGGATGATAGCATGAATGGTTTTCTGTTGCACCACTCTGGATCCTGACAGCGAAGAGTCTTAATGCATGCCTTCCTTGTATCATGAGAGATAAATGCGCAAGTTGAGCTGTGTTACTGTCCAAAAGGAAATGAGCTGCTGTGTAGAGTTTACTGAGTGCCATTAGGTAAGTAGGGACTGCGTTTGGCTTTGAGTGATAGGAAGGAAGGACCATCAGAGTGGAATGAGTTGCAGTATTCCAGACTCAAGACGATGAGCGTCTGAGCAACCGTCTGAGTGACCTGTGAGGTGAAAAGACTGTCCACATTTTACTGACTTGTAATCAGCATCAGGGTGCACACACCATGCCGTTGACCCCAACACACAAAACCTCAATATCAGGATTCAATATCATTTCATTTGTATTCTGTTTTGAGGTCGGCGTGCAGCATGACAGGATTTTTAAATAGACACATTACTTAGGATGATCGTTTATATATATTAAAAAAATCCCCCAAACACTCAAATATATCTGGAATGTATTTATATCAGAGGTTTTACATTTTGTGGTTCGCATCATGAAAATCATAGCCCCCTGGAATATAGCCCACTGACACTCAGCCAGTGCGCCTGTGCGTTTTCCTAGACTCTCGAGCTCACGTCTCTAGAGATGCCAGCTGTTACTAGTAGCGTCTGCGCACCTTTTCACCCCACCATAAGTCAAATCAATGAGACCTATGAGTATACGCTTTCCCCCCTTTTGTTCTCCGGTCCATTGCTTCTGTGTATTAAAGAGCTCTTATGCCTCTCAAGAGAATAGCTGTCTGTCTACTTTTCTCACATTACTTTCTCTAAGTGCACTAATGTGTGGGTCTTTTAGGATCACTGTAATGTTGTAGTAGCCATATTGGACCTCTGCAGGGATCAGTTTCGCATGACGAGGTGTACTTATAGCAAAAATGGTAAGCCTTCTTCTGTGACGTTGAGCGAGTTTGTAATTGAGTCACTGGTACAGATGATAGAACTCATAGATCCATTTCTTTATTTTTACTTCTCCTCACTCACTTCCCTTTTAGTATTTTACTTCCTCCTACTGTCTGGTCCTGTTTCTCTTTCGTTGCTTCTCTCGGAGGGGATTGCGTAACTGTTTTCCATCATGTTTTCTTGTCCTCTTTACGTCTCTGTCTTCACAGCCTGATTGAGGAACAGCAGTAAACAGATTGGACCATGTTAAGAGGGGGCACCACCAGGGTGGCGCTGCCCAAGACGGGAGCTCCAGAGCGGGGTCGGCTTCCATCCTCCATCGGCCACACGAGCACCGCTAGCAGCAGCGGCTCCATGATGAGGACGTCCCGATCGTCCAGCACCATTGCCTCTGACCTGCGTCTCAGCCGGGTGAGAAACACAAGATACATATACTGTATGTAAAGATGTAATACTTCGACCCTCATGTTCTGTTCACTGTTTACTAAAGTCTACTTGGCCCCAGGCATCTTTTTGATTTTGAAAATTGCAGTACATTTAAAACTAAATAATATTGACGGTAACAGTGTATAAGGCACAAGCTGAGTCTCTTGCCAGGACAGGAGAAGATCCATTATTGATGAATATAGAATTGGAAATTGAACCATAGTCCAAAATTTCCATATAAACTGTGATATGGTGGTGTAGTGGTCAGCACATTCACCTTACAGCAAGAAGATCCTGGGTTCAAGTCTCAGGCTCGGCGAGGGCGTTTCTGTGTGGAGTTTGAAGTTCTCCCCGTGCTTGCGTGGGTTTCTTCCTGGTGCTCCAGTTTCCTCCCACACTCCAAAGACGTGCACAATAGGCTTATTGGGTGTTCCAAATTGCCCCTAGGTATAAGAGTGAGTGTGAATGTGTGTGTGTGCGTGTGCTGGCCCTTTTTATGAAGGTTGTTGTTTTTCTATCAAGACGCTTGTTGTTTGTGCAGCCGTATGCTTTGCACTCCGTCATTTTCCTGACCACGCAGCTCAGCAGTGGCCTGTAATGTGTTATCTTAGACGCACGCAGCTCAGCCAATAGGACAAACAACGAATTCATGTCACTACCAGGGCTGAAACAGCCAATAAAGAAGGCAACATGTCGCTGCACATGCCTAGTAGTAGTAATACTGTGGCAGCACTCGCATGTACTTTGCAAGAAGCAAGGACTGACGTTGCCTGACGGAACCGCTGTTGTCACACATGATCCTTTTAAAGCGGTAGTAATACAAATTCACCACAGGTACCCTTTAAAACTAAACTTTAGGCAAATTTACTTCATGAAACATAAACATAAAAGAATGGAACCTGACGTGAATCGAACAAAAGAACAGGGCTGCACACATTTACCTCGAAACAAACAATATGAAATATTTCTGTAGTAACACTATATATGTGTGTGTGTGTGTGTGTGTGTGTGTGTGTGTGTGTGTGTGTGTGTAGCTGAAGCGGGCGAGCAGTGATGATGCTCTGGCTAAGCCTTCTCTGGGACCAGCAGCTCCAGCATCTCGTCTGAAGAAGACCGTCACTACTGGAGCTATTTCAGAGCTGGCAGACAACAGACCACACAGCCTGACAGGTATGAAACCTTATTCACCCCCTACACACACACACACACACACACACACACACACACACACACACACACACACAGAGTATTCAAAGTGTACACTAATGATTTTTCAAGGAACACTTGTGTGCTTAAGTTTAAACATTAAGAAACAGACAAAACATTTAGGGCGATGAGTCAGACAGACAGAAAAAATCCACAAGAAACTAGATTTATATTTTCACATGTTAGATTTAATTCGATCTTTTATTATATGCTGCCTGGCCAAAATAAAAGTCACATATATTACTAATATTTTGTTGGACCACCTTTAGCCTTGACTGCAGCGCGTAATCGCAATGGCATTTCAACAAACTTTATTTCCATCCAGAGTTGGGTTCATTTTTCACCAGCAACTTGAACGGGAAAACTGAACCACTCCATAAAGTCTTCTCCAGCACATTGCAAAGACTTTCAATAGGGTTAAGGTCAGGACTCCTGATCCACTCTTTCACTATTTGAGCCCCAATTTTATACCCGTACCATCAGGAAAGAAAAAGTCCACTGATGTGATAACCTGGTCATTCAGTATATTCAGCTCATCAGCTGACTTCATTTTATTGACACATTAATGTTGCTGAGCCTCAACCGGACCTACTGGAGCTACAGTGCCATGGCGATTACACGGTGTGATCAAGACTAAAGACTCTCCTTTTATTAGGTTTCTTCAGCCGGGCTGTGCCTTACACATTACAGTTCCTACAATAATTCTTATGTCTTCTGCCTTTTTACTTAACATTTGAAGGGGTATTCTCACCCTTTACATGGATGTGTCAAATACCCTTTTGGCCAAAAAGGCAGGGTGCTGGTCTGCCTTCCTCCAAAAACTGTGCATAGTCTATGTTGGAAATGTCCGTCTCACTGACAACCAGGACATACAGCATCCTCCTTCTCAGGGAAAGCTTATCACCTTCCCAAACATCCCTGCACGCTGTACGTCGTTGCTGTACGTTGGGTTATTATTGATTCTGTTTTTGGGGTGGAGGCTAATCATTGGTCTAAATTTAGTCAGTTCTTCATGCAATATTACAATTTTGTTTTTTTTGGGTTTTTTTTCTTCAGTTGACGAACAACTTCCTGCCAGCCAAAGCTCGTATGGTTTGTGGATTGTTGGGCAGCAGAGCGAATGCTGAAGGAATGCGTTGTGTTTTAATATGGTATCACGCCTCATATACCGTTTCCAAACACGGAGGGAAAAGAGCCTGTAAATAGCATCGGGGCACTGCTGCAGAACTTGTAGAACAGCAAATTGCTAGTCTTCTTGCACTCAAGCCACTCGAAATCCTTCAACCAGTCAGGGTTCAATCTGTTCACCCTCCCTACAGCCATGGTTCTGTTCTTCACCCTGTTTGTATTTTTATTCCGCCGTGCTGAAGATACCCAGAACGTAAACTCAAGAACAGCCTAAGGGATTTTCTTCAAACTTTGCACAAATGCCCACAAAGACTCAAGAATGAAATGATTAGCTTTTGGAGGTCAAGGTCACGGTAGCCTTACCATTTGAAGGCGTATAACTGCTAGATATTCTTCATTTCTGGTGCATTTGAGTTGGAAGATTTACTTGTGTTTACTTATTTAATTATAAATAACAGAAACTGGGAAGATTCATTGAAGTATATACAAGATACCGTCACATGGAGAAGCCAGTGTAGTCTTCAGCATTCACCAAAGGGTAGAACAATACTCCCTGGTCATGGTTTGATTTTATTTATGATTTATGATTTTATTTACTTAAAGTCTCAGAATATTTTGCACTTAATTACTGAAAAGGCTCAAAAATTGAAAAGATGTTAAAGTTTTCAGTTAGGAGCAAGGCAAAACCATGTGCCTTTTTGTCTGTATAAAGGAAGTGAGCCATGTTCACCACTAGAGGGAGACATCTTCATATTTTCTGACCTTAGGGTTCTGCAGCCTGCGATAACGTTGCTGCAGCTGTTTGAAGCTGTTTTTTTTGGACGTCACTTTGGACCTGCTGCCCATTAAAAGCATGAGTGGCTTTATTTGTTGGTGCTTTCGGCTCCGTGTGGAAAGCAGTACTTTGTTTCTAATATTCCCTCATGGAAACTGGAAGCAGAGAATGGCTTTGATCAGTGCGTCGCGTTCATTCTAATTGATCTCTCATTGTGTGTGTGTGTGTGTGTGTGTTTGTGTGCTTGCAGGTGTGTGTGGGCATGTTTCAGTATTTTACGAAGACCTAATGTTGCTATAATTACAGTAATGCATGATAATTCGATTGTGATGCTGTTCCTCAGTCATAAGCATAATTTTCTTTCTTTTTTTTTATGCGATGCTTTTTTTTTTTTTTTTTAAAGATAAAACAAAAGCTCTATCAGCTAACCCATGGACGAAACAACAACCTTGAACGTTTATTTCATGCTTTGTGTGGGTTAATATTGTTACACCTCTGTGTGTACATTTTCCATCCATGTGCATGTTTGGGTGATGGAGATGAAGTTAATTACACAGCAATGACAGCTATGTACTTTAAACATCAGTGTGTTCCTGAATGGTCCTCAGGCTGCTCCCATCCTGCTCTTTTCTAACTCCTAACACATGGTTTGTTTGTCTCTAAACATCACAATCCCTGAAACTGAATATTATAATCAACCAGGCAGTTTTATACTCCTAATCTTGGGACATTTATAGATTGAGTTCAGGTGAGTGGGAGTGTACTGGGTTAACTGGCCTGGTTTGGAAGGTGTGCAGAACATTTAAGATCATTGAACATTTAATAGTTACTGGACTTATAAAAACATTTATTCATTCATTTTCTGAACCGCTTAATCCTAATTAGGGTCGCGGGGAGGCTGGCACCCATCTCAGCCGACTCTGGGGCAGAGTACACCCTGGACAGCTCGCCAGGCCATCACAGGGCAGAAACACGCTGACGGCTATGCAGCCTACTCTTG